>PISX010007382.1:0-89595 GCA_004024625.1 Mellivora capensis
AAAGAAACCAACTTTTACAGGATCTACATATTGAAGTTGGAGGAAAAATGATTTTTAAATAACTAAATACCATCTCTACTGATTATTCTTAAATTTATATCATCAGCTGGATATCTCTCTTGGGCTCCAGGCTTATATAAAGAACTATCTACTTCATATCTTCTGTTAAATGGCTAATACATATTTCAAACCTAACACGCACAAAATAAAACTCCCAGTTCTGTCACTCAAAACTTATTTCTGCCTAGTCATTCCCATTTCAGTAAATAGCAACTCCATCTTTCCAATTGTCCAAGCCAAAACTAAAATCATTCTTAAATCTCTTGCTTTCATACCCCGTATCAAATACATCAGAACATTCTATTTGCTTTCTTTCAGAATATACCTATAATCCTACCATGTTTTGCTGCCTTCATTGATATTGGTCTGAGCTATAATCATCTCTTGCTTATGTAAGTGCAATAGTCCCCTACTCATCTCTTTTATCTGCCCTTGCCCTCAATGGACTCTTCTCATTACAGAAGTTAGAATAACCCACTGGACACAAAAGTCAGATTATGTAACTTCTCTGCTCAAAAACCTCCAAAGATTTCCTGTAAAAATGAGAAAGAGCTCCATTATGCTATAGTAACAAACAACCCCCAAATCTCAGTACCTTAAACAACAAAGGCTTATTTCTTACTCATAGTATCTACTTATTATAGGTGAGATGAACACTCTACTTCATATCATTTCATCTTAGATACCCAAGGACTAGGTTATTATATGAGTTACCAACTGTAAAATCTTCTGGCACAGTTTAGAGGAAAAGAAAAGGAAGATGGGGCACACATGAGTTACCCAGAGTAAAGATGTCATTGCTGCTCACATTTCACTGGCTAGAACCAGGCACTTGTCAATCCAAAACCTATATATATGGTCGACAACACTCTGCACTGTCCTCTTCCTGCATCACTTTAGCCTCTCTCATGCTATCTTACTACTCGTGCCCTCACTCACACTGTTCCACTGCACTAGTCTATCTGATGTTCTTCAAACACACCACATGAGCTCCTGACTTAGAACTTTCTGTGCCTTTTTTTTTTTTAAGATTTTATTTATTTATCTGACAGAGAGAGATCACAAGTAGGCAGAGAGGCAGGCGGAGAGGGGGAAGCAGACTCCCTGCTGAGCAGAGAGCCCGATGCAGGGCTCAATCCCAGGACCCTGAGATCATGACCCAAGCCGAAGGCAGAGGCCTAACCCACTGAGCCACCCGGGCGCCCCTTTCTATACCTTCTGCTTGGTACAATCTTCTTTTCCAGGCCTCTGTTCAAAGTTGTCTTCTCACAAGGCCTTTCCTTACTATATATATTCAGCCCTTTATACCCCCCCCACATTGATCTCTGTTTCTCTTCTTTGTTTTTCTCTAAAGGATTTAGCATCATGAAATGTTATTTATTTTACTTCCTTATGATGTGTCTCCCTCGCTAGAATATAAGCTTCATGAAGGTAGGGTTTTTTTTTCCAACTAATTTATCCCCAGTGCCTACAGGAATGTCTGATAAATAATGGACGCTAAATAAATATTTGTTTGCATAAATATAATGTACCATTTTTATTTTTATAGGACTTTAAAATGTACAAACCTTTCTGATATACATCTTCTCCCTTAATATTTACAACTACCAACAGAGGATGTAACATGCAAATATATATATTAAAAAAAACTTGCCTTAATATGATGCCAAATGTGTAACTTGGGCAAGTGCAGTTTAAAGTACCCAGTGATAATCACCAAGTTGAATATAATGAAAAATGGGTAAGAAAGATGGCTCAAATCATCTACTGAAATGTAAACATTTTACTGCCTGCACATCTCTAATAAGAATTGATGTGGTGTGTCATCTGTAATTTAATCACCAGCATTACATCTTGATAGTAAACGAGGATCACTAGACTATTCCCTATAAAGTTAGATTACTACACATACAAAATATACACTGAATCTGGGTAGTATTTCAGGTGTGACACAAGATGATAAACGGGAAGAATTCAAACTTAACATAGCACTCTTATAGCTGATGCTATCATGCTTCTAAATTTTAGTGCTTACCGGACCATATCACCTGTCCTGTCCAACTTTGCCTTGAATACCTGGCCACAGGGACAAATTAAGCCCTGAGCTTTATTTCTGGATTTAAAATTATTTTATTTACTTGCTGTATTATTTCATTGCATTGAGAAATTTTATCAGGACTTATGATATAATAACAGTGAAAATAATTGGTCTAAGCAACTGCACTATAGTAGATCCATAACTTATTTATAATTATGGATTAGGATACTTCAGTTTTTAAAATATCTCAAAAGAAATTTGTTTGACTTTTACTAAAAGAAGTTTTTAAACAAATCTTGGATGTATTTGTCAATAAAGGCTATTTGTTTATTTCTTTGACTCCCTATACACAACAGAATAAGAAAATCCATCTAAATGCAGAAGCTGGACAAAAAATGAGTACACACACACACACACACACACACACAACATATATTTACCAGGCTATTATGATCTTCTAAGGAGTTAATGATTTGTTTCATTGTTTTGCTGTTACACAAAGCTTATTTTTGAGCTATAAAAACCTAGACTGCAATATATATGACATTAAACAGTTGGTATAAGAAGGGTCAGTGGTTTATAATCTATATAGGCCACAACTTTGTATGCAAATGGACAAATAAGAAATTAAGCAAAATATTCCTTCTTGAATCAAGTGGAAAATTAAATGATTATAAGAAAATACTGCACAATGAATACTCTCCCTAGGTTCTTTTATATCTGGAATTTTGCTGTTGTAGTAAGGGTTATGTGAGCATCAGGACCATGGACAGCATCTTTGGTTCCATATGAATGCATGTTTCTATAGTAGAAATTAATAATGGATCCTTTAAAATGCACTATAAGCAATGTTATTTGATGTTTGTTCTATTACCAATAATTTAAAAATCAGTTATTATTAAAATCCTTCACACATTCAGAGGACCTTAAAGTAATATAGCAGTTTCTTTCTTGAAAGAAATGTATGTAAGAATGATCAAATCACCACTTTTAGAGGAAGATTATTTGATTTTCAACAAAAGGAAGATCTGGGTCATCAAGTGTTTACTAATATGGTTTGGGGGGGAGGGGTGAAAAGAAGGGGGTCACACACCATTTCCTCTGCTTCCCTCACACTCCTTCTTTGTAATAACACAAACATGTTCATATACATAAAATGATTTCAGATCACTTCTTTTTAAATTGTGCATCTATTACATTTTTTCTTGCATTGATCTTATGAAGCAGTCTTCTGATCCTGGTTCAAAAAAAAAAAAAAAGTGAACTTGTTCTGAACTTACAGAATCAGGCATTCTAATCACAGGTCCTGGGTAGAGAAGCTGATGTTTGATAATCTTCACAGCAGAGCTGGTGGTGTTTGCTTGAGAGCAAGTTAGCATTAATGTATTTGTCCTCACACTTAATTCAAAGCATCTTACACAGACACCATTAATGGTATTTTGCTAGCACTTTCAAATGACTTCTAATGTAATTTAAATCAATTCAATTTAACAGCCATTTATTGTGCAAAGATCTGCACTTTGTGTGTTTTAGGTGATACAAAAGGTTGGTCCTTATCCTAAAGAATATTTTGGTCTATCGAGGAAAATGGATGTAGGCATGACTCACATTACATAATGGAGATTTTTTAAAGTGCTGTGAAGGAGACTCAGCGTAGTTCTAGGGGAGGACAAAGGAAATGGATGGATTCTGATGGAGACTTAAAAAAAAAAAAAAGGAAAAGTTTTAAGAATCTAAAGGTTTGAAGGAAAAATAAGATTTCAATAGCCACAGATTTTGAGGGTAGGGAAATTAGAACAAACAGATTACACACCTGAAATATGGAATGAAGGTACAGAAACAATAGTATGCAGAATGTGGAGGAAACAGTACGTCATCTCGTGTAGGGCTCAGTGGGTGGGAAACTGACTATCCTGGAAGATACACCTGGGGAGGTAAATTGGACCAGACAAGGGAAAACTTTGGACACTCAATTAGAGTTTGAGTCCTATTCTTCAAACAATGCAATTGTCCGTGGTTTTTGAAGGACATTTTGATAAAAAATAAACCTAATGGCATGGTGGATGAATTGGTGAGGCAGGAGAGAATTTTGGTGTGGAAGCTGAAACCAAAGTTTTAAAAGTGCCTGTGATTTTTAGAAGATTGTAGAAGGCAGCACTGCAATTTTCAGAAGTAAGAAATAACAGAAGAATGGGTATAGACTGGAAGATGATGACTTCAAATTGCAACCTAACATCTCTGCAGAAACAACTAGTGGCCATTATAAAATAATTATCTTCAAAGGAAAATAATTTATCGTGAATATTCTTTAGATAAATGTTGTTTCTTAAGAAAAAAACAAGCTTGTACCATTTTTGGAACTTAACCATAGAATTTACCAATTAAAAATAATTATTGGTAGTAGATATTTTGATAGAAGTTTAAAAAAAACACACACACACTTCTTTTTCTTTTCAGAAAAGTGAAACTTCTATTGTAAAATTTTTGGAATTCATATTAAAAAATAAACAAAAAATTCCACTTCATTCCACAACTCAGAGACAATGACTACTGACTGACCTTTTGGTTTGTGTGTTCAAATCTCTGTCCATGGGTAAATGTGTGTGTGTGTGTGTGTGTGTGTGTGTGTGTGTGTTTGAATGCACACATACATGTATTTTAAATAAAAATAGAATCATAGAATTTTGTGTTCTGCTTTATTCATTTAACACTTTATGGGTATTTTTTCATGTCATCGAATAATCTTTTATAGCCTTTTTAAAATTTAGTAAACTTTTTAGGGGAAGTTTGAGATTTACAGAGAAGTTGGAAGGCAGCTATGCTAACCACTATACCACCAACGCTCCGGCCAGATTTACAGAGAAGTTGGGCAGAAAGAACAGAGTTCCATACATCCCCAGTTCCCCCACTGGGAATTTAGATTTCCCTATTATTATCTTGCATTAATTTGGTATGTTTTTATAATTGATGGATTAATAGTGATACACAATCATTAACTAAAGTCTATAGTTTACCCTAAGGTTCACTCTTTGTGTTCTCTGGACTTTGACAAATGCATAATGTCATGTATCCACCATTATAGTATTATACAAAATAGTTTTGCTGTCCTAAAAGTCCTCTATGTTCCACCTATTTATCCTACTCTCCTCTCCCCTTAATCTTTTCACTATGTCTCTAGTTTCACCTTTTCTACAATGTCGGGTAGTTGGAAGTATATAGGATTTTTGGACTGGTTTCTTCCATGTAAATATGTATTTAAGTTTCCTTTATGTCTTCTCTTGGCTTGATAGTTTATTTCTTTTTATCATTGAATAATCCCTCATTGTATGGCTGTACCACTGTTTATTTATTCATCTATTTAAACACATCTTAGTTAATTCTAATTTTTGGCAATTATTGAACAAAGCTACTATGAACATTTGTATATAGGTTTTTGTGTAGACTTAAGTTTCCAATTCATTTGGGTAAATACGTAGAAGTATGATTGCAATATCCTACGACAAGACGGTGTTTAGCTTTGTAGGAAACTGCCAAACTGTCTTCCATAGTTGCTGTATCACTTTGTAGTCCTCCCAGCAACAAATGAGAGCTCCTGTAGCCTTATATCTTTATCAGCACTTGGAATTGCCAGCGTTTTTGGATTTTAAGCATTCTAATAGGTATGTGGTTGTATTTCATTGTTGTTTTAACTTGTCTTTCCCTGATAACATATGATGTGGAGCATCTTCATATGCTTATTTGCCAGCTGTATATTTTATTTGATGAGGGTGCATGTTCAGATTCTTTGCTTAGTTTTTAATTGGGTAGTTTGTTCTTGTATTTTTGAGTTTTAATAGGTCTTTGTATAATTTGGATACAAGTCCTTTATCAGATATGTGTCTTATAAATATTGTCTCCCACTCAATGTTATCTCTTCTCATTCTCTTAATGTTGTCTTTCACACAACAGAAGATTTTAGTGTTATGAAATCCAACTCATCAATTTTTTCTTTCATGATTGTGCCTTTGGTGCTGTATCTAAAAAACTCATTGCCAAACTCAAGGTCACCTAGATTTTCTCCTAGAGGCTTATTTTTAATGGTTCCATAATATTCCAAAACTAATATCAACCCTCTATTTTTGGTCATATAAATTGTTTCTAGTCTTTCATTGTTATAGGTAACACTGTGACAAATATCTCTTTAGCTATGTTTCTGAGCACATCCATAATTATTTTTTTAAATTAATTCCTAGAAGTAGAATTGCTGAGTGTGGCAGAAATTGAATTTGGCTCATCAATATCTAATCCATTCTCTTTCCTGAATGCCTTCTAATACTGCAAAAGCTGAAAAGCAGTAACTTATTTTTCTGGAACCCAAGTCAGCTAGAACTCTAGATGTCATCCAGATTCTTCTATGAGTTCTTGAATTCAGAACTAGTAGAGAAAATAGGCTAGAGGCACTCACTAGAAAATCACTAGTGACAGAGCAAAAGTGACAAGACTCTAGAGTTAACTCCAAGGGCAGCATCTTTCCACTTTGACATATCAGCTTGGCCTTGGTGACCAGTTCTACAGTGGTCTTGAGAGTTATTCCTGGAAGCCCAATCTTGAGTTTCCTTAATTGTCACCAATTTGTCATTTCATTGTCTAATAATCTGACTATTAAAATAAAAGTTTAGTAAGGGAGTGAGTAATCAAAGAAATACTAATCAAAATAAATGATACAAATATCACCTGGTAGAAATCTGACTAATGGTCATACCTCATATTAGCTGGGGTATAAAAGCATGGATAAACTCAAGAACACATGCTACACATTTTTCTTTTTACATACATACATTACATGAAAACATACATTAAAAAACTCAAACCAAAAAATCTTTTACCTCAGAATTCCATGTATAGACATTTGAATTCTTTAAAAATTAAAGATGTAGGGGCGCCTGGGTGGCTCAGTGGGTTAAGCCTCTGCCTTCAGCTCAGGTCATGATCTCAGGGTCCTGGGATTGAGTCCTACATCGGGCTCTCTGCTAGGCGGGGAGCCTGGTTCCTCCTCTCTCTCTCTCTCTCTCTGCCTGCCTCTCTGCCTACTTGTGATCTCTCTGTCAAATAAATAAAAAAATCTTTAAAAAAATTAAAGATGTACACAAATAAGTTTGTTCAAGTTGGTTGATTATGGTCATGTTTATAACAAGAAAGTTACGACTAGCAAAAATGATTTAAAAAATGGTAACAATGTATTGTACATTCTTGGATGTTTATTGAGCCACCATTCATCCCTCTTCCATGTTAAGTAGAACCCCAGTTTGATTCAGGTATAGGGCATCCAAGAGCTTCTGTGAGGATGAGCTCTCTCTAGTCAGGATGTGTGAAGTCTGTCAGAATGATGCCATTTCTATTGAGTGATTTTTAAATGAGCACATGACAGGTTTCTGGCCAATGAAACATGAGAGAGCAAGTCTGCCTCTGGCAGTTTCCTTTTCTCTTATAAAAACCATTAGTCAGAGATTTTCTGTTTTCTTCTAATTTGCACTGATGTGTCTACATGAAATTTCTGAAACCGTGCCAATGTTTTGGAACTATGAGAGGATCCAGCCTAGCACAACAAGCCCATATGCTGAGAATAGAACAGAGAAATGGAAAGAACTTTGATGCTGTCCTTGAGTTGTTGGATTAATCCACTTTGAAACAAGTCCATAAGTCCCCTTGGTATGTGAGATAAGAAGTATCCTTATTGTTAAGACTACTTATTATTGGTTTTTGTGTTTTATCTAGAGTCAAAATAAACTGTCTTGTTTACTATAAATGTTTACATAAGTTGTAATATAACCATTAAAAAAATATGCTCATTAAACTCTGTTTCAAAAGTTATTTAGGGACTCCTAGGTGGCTTGGTCAAGTAAGCCTCCGACTCTTGCTTTCAATTCATGTCATGATCTCATGGGTTGTGAGACTGAGTCCCTCTATGGGTTCCCTGCTTAGTGGTGAGTGTGCTTGTCTCTCTCCTTCTGGCCCTCTCCCCACTTGTGCACTCTCTCTCACTCTAAAATAAATAAACAAATCTTTTTTTAAAAAGTTATCTAACAATATAGCTTTATGATATGTTGACAAATTTTTCAAAAGCTCTTTTCAAGCATATTAAGGAACCTTTCAATTTCATCCCTGTATTTATAGAGAAAATTGATACTGAGGGAAGATAAGGGATTTACTTGGGTTCAGACCACTAGTAAATGGTAGATTGAGGATTTGACCTCTGGCAGTCTGTCCCCAACTCCCCATTCATAACCTCGGGGCATTGCTGTCTCTCACTCTACCATGTATCTCTAAAAGTTAGTGTGGTATGATCTTGTTTTTGCTTTATGAATATTACACATATATAGATGCACATATAGGCATGGAGTAAAGGACAGGAAATAAATACACTGAAATTTGAAAAATAGTCATCTATGGTTATTGAGACTGTGGGTGATCCTTTGAGCTTTGCTTTATTTTTCCAACTGTTCTATAATACACAGATATAACTTTTATATTAAATAACAAGTCAGGTGAAATGTTACCTAAAAAATGTGAATGTCAGATGGAAGGTTCATATTTAAGAGAAAAAGATGTTTTGAATAAAGTTAATGTTTTATAACTTTGAAATGATAGGTTTTAAAAATTATTACATAAAATATAAAATTAAACTCAAGACTTGCCAAAAAACGTATTTACAAATTGAGAATATCATATATTATCTGGAAATTGGAGAGATGAGGAAAATACATTATAAATTTCCACATATCGAAATACATATTTTTGTTGAGGTATATTTGACAAACAACATAGTGAAAGTTTAAGGTATGAGATGTAATGTTTTGATACAGCTGTGTATTGCAATATGATAACTAGAGGCTAACACCTTTCACATTCCATAATTATCACTTCTTTTTTGTGGTAAGAACATTTAAGATTTGGTTTCCTAGCAACTTTGAAGTATACAATACTGTATTCTTGACTATAATCACAATGTTGTGCATCAGATCTCTAGAACTTATCTTCCAACTTCAAGTTTGTACCCTTTGACCACCTGCCCAATTCTCCCCATACCCAAACCCCACAGCCTCGATGACTACCATTCGAGTTTAGGTTTTTTAGATTCCACATACAAGTGATATCCTACAGTACTGGTCTTTCTCTGACTTACCTCACTTATGCTTTCAGTGTCAGTCCATGTTGTCACAGGTGACGAGATTTCCTTCTTTCTCACAGCTGAATAATATTCCAGTGTACATATATACCACATCTTCTTTGTCTCTTCATCAATTGATGGACACTTAGGTTGTTTCCATATCTTGGCTATTGTGAATAATGCTGCAGTAAACATGGGAGTGCAGATATCTTTTTGAGATTGTGATTTTCTTTCCCTTAAATACATAGCCAGAAGTGGAATTACTAGATCACATGGTAATTCAATTTTCAATTTTTTGAGGAACATCTATACTGTTTCCCATAGTGGCTGCCCCAATTTACATTCCCATCAACAGTACATAAGGGTTCCAAAATAGTACATAAGGGTTCTATTTTCTCCATATCTTCATCAACACTTCTGTCTTTTTAAATTACAGCCATTCTAACAGGTTTATGTGAGGTAATAGCTTATGAGTTTTGTATATAATATCAAAAGTATACATAAAAAAAGCAAAAAATCAACAAGTGGGACTAAATCAAAAGAAATACATATTTATACCATAATTTTTTATAGGCTCGTTTCTTTTTGATGAAGAATCTTCAGAAAAAAACTTTGGTGTGCTTATCTCTAGGACAGCAAACTTAATATGGACAAGTCCTTGAGAGTAAAAGTCACCACCTGAATTATAGTAATGCCTATTTTTTTCATAACAAAATGTCTACTTTAAAAAGGAAAACTTACCATAACTATTTTAATAGCTGACACTT
This sequence comes from Mellivora capensis, assembly GCA_004024625.1. Classification (NCBI taxonomy): domain Eukaryota; kingdom Metazoa; phylum Chordata; class Mammalia; order Carnivora; family Mustelidae; genus Mellivora; species Mellivora capensis. The sequence goes on from PISX010007382.1 coordinate 10,013, forward strand.
AGATGGTGCTTACTATGTGTTAAGTATTACTCCAAAGTTTTCCAGGTATTAATTCATTTAACACTTGCAACAACTCTATCATATCAGGTAGGTACTATTATTATTCCCACTTTACAGAAAACTGAGGCACAGAGAGGTTCAGTAACCTGACTGACATCACTAACCTAGTAAACAGAAGACCAGGGTCTAAATCTAGGCAGTCTGGATCCATAGTTCCTGATTGTCGTTACTGTGTATTGTTTTCTCTTTTACTGAATGGATTTACTTGATTTCAAAACTCAAATGTCTCGTCTTCATAATCCTCTAGGTTCATTTAGCAACTTCTAAGTAGTTTTTTTTTTTTTGTTTTTAAACAGCATTGTCAACAAAGTACTGATAATAATAAGTGTGTGGGGAAATCTGTAACTTCAGATTTACATGACATGCTAACTACCAAGGGGTCAAATTAGATACTAAAAATTCAGTGTCCCTAGAATATTCAAGTGCTATTTTAAAATAAGTGTAGATTTTTATTTGCAAGTCATGTGTGAAGAGTCTAAAAGCAGTACTGTATTACTGACGTATTTCACTTTTTTCAGAAATCAGTTCATCTCAGAGTCCTGCCACAATTAGGACAGAGGAATGAAATGTCTACATTTGAAGTATTCATTCAAGTATATATTTAATAGGTCCATCATACATATATTTTTTTTATTCTGCCCCAATTAAAAATATGTGTGTAATATTTTCTTGCGCCCTGGGATAAGTACACATTGACATACACAAAGAGCTGCAATTTGCATGTTGCTTTTTCTGTACTGGATTGGCCTCTCAGCTCTTTAACCCAAGCTGTAAATTTAGATGTCTTTGTTCAGTCCGCTTTTTGGTTCAGCACACACGGACTGGCCGAGCCAAGGCTGCGGAAGGCGCTTTCTCCGCCCCTCTGAGAGCTGCAGGACTGACTCCCTATGCTCCAAGCCAGAGGTAATGTGATGTCCAGAGCTTTATTCACTGAGTCAGTCAACCATCCTTTCAGCCTTTGACTTTCTGGCCGCTGCTAATCTGTAGACCTCACAGAAGTCTCCAGACAGGGAAAATGTCGAACATGTGCTCCAGCAGGAGCAAAGGGGCCACCGAACGAGCAGCCCGGCAAAGACCCAGACTTCTCATTTGGGCTGCCAGTGCTCCTTGGGTGTGCGACCATCTCAACTGCAGAGCTGAATATAAAAGTCAGAAAGAACCCCCATTCCATTAAAAACTGCAAATAAAACACTTTAATAACTTTTCCTTAATGCTGCAAACAAGCCATTGTCCCACAGTACAAATATTTTCCGATCCCTAATAAATGTAACCTTTTTTCTTCTCTTTTGCTCAAGGGGACAAGAAGCTTATGCACATACAACCACTTCAAAGAATTGCCTCTGATCTTTTTTTTTTTTTTTTTACCAGCTTCAGAGTGTTAAGTTGTTCAGTTTAAGGCACAAATACAGTATATGTGATGATCTTACTGCACTCTTTTCCCCAGATTTATCTACTGTTCAAATGGTATATAAAAATATGAGCACTCATTATCTGTCAGAAATACAGAGAATTCCAAAAACAATTTTTGATCCTTTTTATTCCCCTTATACTCTTTAACAACATGCCTTAAAACATTATCTTCAAAAAATATATTTAAAATACTGCAATAATTTTATATGGTTGCAGTAACCACACTTAGGTGGTGGACATTTTGTAAAGTTATAATTGTTAAATCACTATGTTATACAATACACCTGAAACATACAATATTGTATGTCAACTCCACTTCAGTTAAAAATAAAAATTCTATCCATATAAAAATTAAGCCACTATATTTGGTATCTACCCCCAACTATAATCATCTGTGAAAAAAGATCACTATTGCTTGAGTATCCCTGTCTAGAACTTAGAATCTTTAGTCAAAAAAGCAGTATGAGGGGCACCTGGGTGGCTCAGTGGGTTAAGCCTCTGCCTTCGGCTCAGGTCATGATCCCAGGGTCCTGGAATCGAGCCCTGCATGGGGTTCTCTGCTCAGCTGGGACCCTGCTTCTCTGCCTACTTGTGATCTCTGTCTGTCAAATAAATAAAATCTTAAAAAAAAATAAAAAGCAGTATGATTCAACAAATATCTATTCGGCACTAATGCTGAAAAAGGGGGGGAAAAGGACACAACCCCTGCCTTCATTAACTCACAAGTCTCATTGGTAAGAAAAGACACAGATAACAATGTGAGACAAAAGCACAATCAATGCAGGAAGGTCAGTCCACAAACTGAATATAGTAGGAAAATCTGCTTTCCAGCTACATCTCTACTCTATGGATGTTCACGCTATGAGAAGGGAGCAGTGTGGAATTAAATCACCACCATCCTTTGCCAACAGGGGAGCCTCTGGAATAGGTCTTGTGATAGAACTTTCTATGATGAAGGCATTTATTTTATTATTGTTATATTTATTGTGGGGCCCTTTTAAAAATGGATTTATTTCAGGATTCCAAAGATACACAAATTATATAAATTAGAAACATGCATAAGCAAATGAATTTTTACCAGTGTGTTATACAATGTCCTCTATCTGTTCTTCACTGTGCTGTGTGGGTAGCTGTCCCCACCTATGTGGCTCCTCAGCACTTGAAATATGGCAACTGTAACTGAAGAACTGGATTTTTAATTTTATTTCATTTTAATTAATTTTCAGACACTAATCACCACATTCGGCTGCTGACTTCCCCATTGGACTGCGAAGTTCCACAAGATGTGTTTCGCATCATTTGAGCAAGACATTGCCCTTGCTGCTTTAGTACTAGAAAGTCCACAGACCTTGGGTGGGGGCTGGGGTCGGGGGGGGGGGGGCTCTGCCTGTGAAAAGGACACAGCTCTAGAATTTCTCCAAAAATAGTCTCAGACGTGCTCCCTATCAAGTATCTATGAAGTGTATTCACCTGATCAATGTTCCTGAGCCTCTAGAGGAGAATGGTAAATGTTAATGTTCTATTTTTCAGGTGGGAAATGGTAAAGCAAACTAGCTAATAATTAAACTTTTTCCAAAGGCACCCGTGATTTTACAGGTTCTTGTTGAAGAAAATAAGGCTTTTTTAAAATGTAAAAATGTAAAACACACCAGGAAGATGAGACTATGAAATGTGTTTACAATCAGTTACTGTTGAGAAAATGTTCTCTTGAAAACCATTGCTATACTGAACATTTCTGCCACAACAGTATAGAACTTTTAAAATCAAAGGATTTACTATAATACGGCAGATAATCCCAGCTAGGGCCTGGGGCATTGATGGCAAATGACCAGCAATGATATCCCCTCCTACTTAGGGACCCCGAAGTAATCAGAGCAGTGTTTGTCACAGGTCTTCATGTTCCAAGTATTATCCTAGGCATTGCAGGTAGAGCAGAGGAACACGACTCTTAAAGCCTGGAAGAAAGACAAAGTGGTGAGAATCTTTGGCCTCACTTTGAAATGCTTTCCCTAGAAGCCCATCCTAATGAGCCAAGCACGAAGAGCGGCAGCCTCCACGGCTCCTGCACGCACGGCAGACATTGTTAATAAATTGTGCTGTGTTTTCCTGGTGACCTGCTCAACACGGGGCCCCACTAACAGTCTACCGGGATCCGCACTTGAGACGAAACCTATTTTCTGACTCCTGTGCTGCTGTGCATACCTTGGTCTTTCCGAAGTGTGTCATAAAAGTGCTAACTAAGTAGCAAGGTCTCATTATGTGTTAAATTGGGGGTGAAAATCTCCCTAGAGAATCCATACACTTAATCAAAAAAATTCAAAAGCAAAGTTTTGTTGTTGTTTTCTACAAATTGTTTCTAAGGAGGTACCCCATCTAAGCTCCCCAAACAGCAGGAATTGTGAGTTGGATCAAGGAATCTGTAAGCAATGAGGAGAAAAAAAAAAATCTATAAAGTGAGGTTTTGAGAAAATACAGGTTTTTTGGTAAAACAGAAATGTTCTTTCTCGTAAGTCTCTGGTGCCTGTAAGCTTGGGGAATTTCAAGGTAATATTACTATAACAATTTTTTTACAGTAGAAATTATAATTGAAATTTGCTACTATAAGGATAACTAAAACTCAATCATTTTACACTCTCCCATACATGCCTGAGGATACTTGGGTGTAAATAGATTTCTTGGAACCAGTCACTGACTATGGCTAAATTACATCTTACCAAGTAAATTCATTGGTTTTTTAATTACTCTGCTGATGTCCACATGCTGTCTCCACTATCTCATACTGAAATGATATCGATTCGATTCCTAACTCTGATACACCAAGGAGAAAAAAGCAGAGACTACATTTTATTTCGGTCTCTACTTTCTAAGTAAGAGCTAATTATTAAAAATGCAGATATATATATATATGTATATATATATACACATACATATACAAATACCATAAAACTTATGGTGCAGACAGGTTTAAAATATATATATTTATTTGTATACATAAAAATATATTTATACATACACTATATAATATATAGATAAACCTGTCTGCAGATTTATCTATATATTATATGTAATATATAAATATATTTTTATGTATACAAATAAGTATATATATATATTTTTTTAACCTCTCTGTACCATAAGTCTTCACCATTTGATATTTGCCTTAAGTGGCTCTTTCGTATACAAGCACTCAAGTAAGAGTAACGTGATCACTGCCCTCTACAGAATCTTGACAAGAACAAGAAGTGCATCTCTGGAGGGGAGAGTGGAAACAATATGTTTAGGTAAGGACAACATTCATAAGTAGAAGTATCCACATGCAGGGATGCCTGGATGGCTCAGTTGGTTAAGCCGCTGCCTTTGGCTCAGGTCATGATCCTGGGGTCCTGGGATCAAGTCCCGCATTGGGCTCCTTGCTCGGCAGGGAGCCGGCTTCCTCCTCTCTCTCTGACTGCCTCTCTGCCTGCTTGTGTGTACTCTCTCTCTCTGACAAATAAATAAAATTAAAAAAAAAAAAAGGTATCCACATGCAAAACTGTATTAGGGAATAGAACTGAGGGGGAAGAGAGCGGTCCTCATGTGGTATGGATTAATTTAAAACTTTGCAGCAAATGAAGCACAATTAAGGTAGTTGATTTTCCTTAAAATAAGAAGTAATTTTATCTCAGGTTGACAGCATTGAGAATAAAATGCTATTTTCTTTTTTTCTTTTTAAGATTTTGTTTATTTATTTGACAGATCACAAGTAGGCAGAGAGGCAGGCAGAGAGAGAGGAAGGGAAGCAGGCTCCCTGCTGAGCAGAGAGCCCCATGCAGGGCGGGATCCCAGGACCCTGAGATCATGACCTGAGCTGAAGGCAGAGGCTTTAATCTACTGAGCCACCCAGGTGCCCCTAAAGTGCTATTTTCTTTTGGAGTTCACCCTATAACTACTGTTCCCTGGCTTGTCAGAAGCCCTTTGAAATTGTTTCTGATTATCTCTGTTGAGAACTTCATTTCCTTTTGGTGGCCTAGTTAGTCACGATGTTGTAGCATGCTGGCAAAGCAAAATGGGGAATTGGAGGCAACTAATCTCATAATTAAAGCCAAAAACCTCAGGTAATTCAGGTCAACGAGGGTTCTGCGTGTCAATTATCTAGATGCTTATCTCAATCCTTCATTTCAATAGAGTGACCCTATTCTTTAATTACACTTAATTAATAATAGTGCCAGATCTATTAGTTACAACCTCTTAATTTGCTTCTATATGTTATATATCACTCTAACTATTAAGTTTTCCATTTTTTGAAAGCCAAATTCTTGAATACTTACGACCATGAATTCACATAATTGAACAATAAATTATTTTATGTCAACTAATTGCCTGTTTATTGCCTGAGTTTTATGCATAATGAAGCTGAGTCTTCTAGAAAGAACTACAGGCAGCTCAATACTCAGGGGTCAAGTTTTTGTTGTTCAGCCATTAACAAGTTGGGTTCAAAACCAAGTTTTTTTCTTTCTCATTATAGCATGGAAGTCCCTTCTCAGTCTGGCTCTGGTCTACCTCACACACCCTACCTCCCACCAGTCCCCTGTCCCCCAAGAATCTGAAGCCACACAAGTACCTCCCAAGAAGCTTTACTCTATTTTCTAAACAACTCGCACGCATCTAACTCTGTGCTTCAGCCTGTGTCCTCCCCTCAACTTAGATAGTTCTCCTCACCGTAAACTTGTACTGGTGCTTTGACATCAGTTCTTCTGTGAATCTCCCTTTTTCTTTTCTTTTCTTTTTCTTTAATATTTTAATCATTTATTTTAAGAGAGAGGGAGAGAGCTCAAATGGGGGGTAGGGGGAGAAAGAAAGGGAGAAGGAGGCTCCCCGCTGAGCTGGGAGCCCGACATGGGACTTGATCCCTGGGCTCTGGGATCAGGGCCTGAGCCAAAGGCAGATGCTTAACCACCTGAGCCGCCCAGGCGCCCCTGAATCTCCCTTTTCCTGCACTGTTAGTACTTCATCTCTGTCTCTGTTATCTGCCTTACTACACTTACTGGTTAGGTGGATAAGTCTCTCCCCGTGCTCTCCCCTGAGCCTTTAAAGGACACCAAACTGTGGCAAACTTTGGGGAAACATTTAAGGAGGAAGAGTAGGAGGAAAAGATTCTCTAAGGACTGTGGAATATATTCTTTAAGGAATAGTGAGGAAACGAGCTGTTTGGCATCTTAGGGTTCTCAGATTTGCCTAATGCAGAACGTAGGCTATCGACTGAGTCCCTGGGCTTTAAAGGGTACAGATATTTCCTCAACTTCCTAGTTGGAGCTTAACTGCAAAACTTTCTGGCAGCCTTTACATTTCATGTACAAGCACAGCACACTGAATGACATCAAGGAGTCCATGCATGTTTAGAATGAGTATTATTTGAGCAAAAGGGGAGGAGACAAGATTTGAACCCTAAAAAATAAAACCTTGGCCCCAAACTAATCTGTCAGACATAGACCTAATGCTTTGTTTGGAGGTGACAATAAACTAGTTCAGGTGACATAATTTTTGTCCTTCTTCAGTGCCAGGGATAGCAGAAAGAATCTAGAACACTTAGTACTAGGATCCTTCTCCACTTTAGTAAAGTAGAGGAACACAACTCTTGAGACAGATAAGCTGTTGTTTTTCTATATTTTTTTATAGAATTTACTTGAAAGGGTGATAACAGGGGAAGTATATAATCCACCAATGACATTTTCATGATTTTGTTGCAGTACGAATTATGTGAATGCCTGACACACATGGCTCTGTTTTCTATGGAACCAATATATGGGGGCTATATCAGAAGGTACTTTGAATGTAGGTAAATTTCATTGTAATGTAAATTAAAGACATTAAAGAAATGTAGCATGAACTAATTCAAAATAATAATATAAGGAATGTTATCCTTATTATTTCCTGCTACATGGAAATAAGGAATGCATGTAATTATGCAGGACACTTCTAAAACTGAATTATGACATACTTAACTAGCATTTCATTGATGTCAATTTAAAAAGAATTGAGAAAGTATAAAGATCGCATGGGAAGTTTGGGTACTATTGTAATTAATATATTACTTCCTCTCTATATTTGTGGTTCAGTTTTCATTTATTTTCTCTTTTCTTCACACTTCCTCTTAGTAAGACAAGTTCTAAAATCCTAGCTGGTGTATGAGCTATTACATAATTGTCCTTTTACGGCCTGCATAGACACTACCCTCTAGTGCATTCCTTTGTGAAGTAATTTGGGTTACCTTGGATATGAAAGACAGTTCAATGTACCACATTCCACTGCGCAGCCAAAGGCCCAACAACAACAACAAAAAAACTACAGAGTCCTGGAATGGTCTCTGCAGCAAATTAAACTTCAACGATCCTTCATGAAACGTTGCAGGTTTCCAACCAGCGAGATGATTTTGGCAAAGATCAGCATGACTGGATTGGAAAAATAGCGTAAAATGTTATTCAGCCTCTTAGAGAGTTAGGGTGCTTCTGATGTGACAAATCTTAGTATTTCATTGGTGTCCCAGGCATCGCTGTAAACCCCAACACTTAGTAACTTAACACAGGAACAGTTTATCATTTCTCCTCATTCTGCAGGTCAGTTGGGTGGCTCTTCAGCTGTTTCAGTGGGGCTCACATGTGAAGTTAGAGCTGGTCTGGGCTGGATATCCCAAAGTGGCCTCACTCCCAGTCTGATGGTTAATGCTGACTGCTGGCTAGGACGACCAGAACTCTGTCACTGGGTGAGCTCCCATTCCAAGAGTTCTCTACAGCCTGATGTTCTCAGGGTTCCAAGGAGGTAAGGCACAGTCTTCAAAATATCTCCAGAACTCCTGCCATTGTAATTTCTGCTACTTTCTATCCATCGAAGCAAGTCATGGGCAGCCCAGACTAAATAGTGTGGAGGAACAGACTCTACCTCTCCACAGTAGGAACAGCCACGTTGTATTACAAGCGGCATGGAAACGAGATGGCATGATTCATCAGATGCCATTATTATAACAATCTACTATGACAGGAATTTCCGAAAGGAAATGGATCTTTATTGTATTAGGTAAGAATAGTGCCTCCTCTCCCTATCTAAAAAGGAATGTCAGTTTGGATTTCAAAAGGAACCAGTATGAAATAGAAGATTAATTTTTTTTTAAAGATTTTATTTATTTATTTGAGAGAGAGGCAGTGAGAGAGCATGAGCAAGGAGGAGGTCAGAGGGAGAAGCAGACTCCCCGTGGAGCTGGGAGCCTGATGCGGGACTCCGGGATCATGACCTGAGCCGAAGGCAGTCGTCCAACCAACTGAGCCACCCAGACGTCCCAGAAGATTAAATTTTATGTACATGTTTTTGCCTGCCATTTTCTGAAATTCGTATTTAAACCAGGTTATTGCTCCTAATGTGTTGGAGGGGTCCTACCTACACTGAGGAGAACACAGGATGGTATGAAGTGATGCTTTATCCCATGAATTATAGAAAGCTCTGTCACTAAACAAAAACTCAGATGGCATTAGCCTTAGATCATGACAGAAGATGTGATGTCTGCAGACATTTTACCATAAAGAAGCAACTGAAAATTCAATGTTTTAATGATTTTTCCTGTAAAGTGTTTATATATAATGTTTAACTTAAATAGGATGTATTTTTAATAATTGCATTTTAATGAATTAATAAATAAAATGAATGTCTAGTGAGGAGCCTTAAAATGGTAAATGAGAGTTGCCATTTTTGTGCCCACCTCTTCTGTCAACAATGACATGTATCATGACTTAATAATAATCTTTAAAAGAATGAACTGACTAAATTTCTGCAATAAGTGCCTTCCAGAAATGACAAGGATTTATCTATGTAAAAGTAACTGATCAAATTTCTGTACATCGTATAGAAACACATAGTAACATGTTTTAGAAAAGGTTAATTAAAACGAAACCATATCAGCAAAGTCTTCTAAATTACATGGCTTTTCTAATATAACATGTAATACTTAAACAATATTGCATTTCACATGGACTAATTGCAAGTCATTTTAAAATAGGTTAATACACTAGTCCATTAATTTTAAAGCATTAAATACAGTTTTATTTAGACTTTTCAACTTTGAAAAATCAAAAAAAGAGCTAATTCTAGTTAATCTTAATAAGTGTCCTTTACACTGAAAAAAATAAAATAATATTTTAAAAATAAATAAATAAATGAATAAATAGTGGAGGGGGAAGAAATGTCCTTTACCTCTGGTGACATGAGAGGAGAAAGGTTACTAATGACTAACATTTAGATTTGTGTTTGATTTGCCTTGTTTTCAATTTTCCTTATGTCAAATGTTAAATAATTACTCATCAAATAGAATAAAAATTTTACTTTTCAGTCATTCAGTTATTCAGTAAACCAATCTGCATTGGGTACCAGCTTTGCAGAACACTGTGCTCAGAAGCAGAGGCTGAGGCAATGATGAGAACCACCAGGCCAGAGTTTGGCATTGGCACTGGGCAACTCACAGCTGTATCATGCCTTAAACTGTGGATTGACATTTTTCACTCATTACTACCCAAGTTCAATTGAGAGATTTAACTGTGTTGTGTTGTGAAACCGAGTGTAGTTGCTATTTTCCTCTTAAAACCCCAGACTCTCAAAACTCAATTTCTTATGCTTGTTTCTCTCCATGTTCTTTCCCAAAAGTTATATCTTAAGGGAAAGTTCAGGTCTGAAATCTGTTCATAATCATTCAGACTCCTGACCTGCTGTGCCATTTTTTAAGATAAGTAATGCAGAACTCATGGAACAACCTTGGGGATTGCAAATCATTTTCTGTGATGAAAGTCTTAGAATCTAGGACCAAAAAGAAAGGTGGTTTTACTGGCCACCCCTCTATTCTGCCACCCCTGAAATGTCACCATGATACCCACATCAAGGTTGAGGGCTGGGGCAGTAGACCACCAGAATTCCTTTAGCAGACTCTTGTAGGTTTGTTGTTGTTGTTGTTGTTGTTGTTGTTGTTGTTGTTGTTGTTGTTTTAAAGGCTAGAAGTAAAATCTGGGTGAACAGAATAACAATTTTATCTCTGTGAGGTTAAGTGGCCTATTCAGGGAAACTGTATCTTAATACCATGATTTAAATAAGTGAATTAGTCAGCCAACACCAAAAAAAATATTGTTTAATAAGAGCTCAGTAATGGTTTTAATTAGGTAAAACAAAGTTTAGAAAGCATGAATGCTATACAAAGACTAAGTTGGGAGGGGCCAATTTGATTGGATATTAAGGACACTGAAAGACTTCTTTAACCGAAGAATATTAAAATGTTCACCAAAAAAGGGGAAGAGAGATTGCTACCAAGGTCGCTAGGCACAGGATGTTATCCTTCTTTTGTGGACACAAAATAGCTGGTGTAGAGTCTAACTTTCAAGATGAGAGGCTAAGGAAAGTGAAACTCCTGCTCGTCTGAAATAAGGCAAAGCTAAAGAGAAGTCTTACACAGTTGAAGTCAGAGCAGGGTACCAGGACTCTGGGAGAAGCAGAGAGAGGCATAAAGGAGAGATCCCAAAGGTAAACTTATGTATTTCGCTCATTAACCTAGAGCCAGCCCTCTGTGCCCAAAGGATGTGCCTTTCCCTCTGCAGACCTGATGTTCTCTTCAACTCTCAAGATCTAGAGTCTGGGCTCCATTTCTATGACACCAATGGCTCCCCACCTGCTTTGTCAACAGAGGCTCATTTTTATCATTCCCTGGATCAGCAGCCGCAGGGATCAGAGTTTGTCACTCTTCTAGTTAGTGCCATGTCAGGGCACTAAACCAGGTTGTTCTGTGTTCATTTGCTTTCATTCTTCAGCTCTAGCCCAGTTGGTCTCCCCCATGCCTGTGAACACATCGTATTCAGTCCTTTTACCAGGCCTCCGCTCAGTCTTGCCTTCCTTGATCCCAGTGCAGCCTTTTCTTTAAAATCTAGATCAGGAACCATCTCCATCTGTCCCATAAAGCCTTGTCCAACTATCCCAGATGATTTTGCTCTCCCTCCCTACTCTGTGCTCAGTGCTTTCAAAGTCACACCGTTAACTCTTAAATTGCTTCGCAAGTACTAGTTTTATCTTCTATTATTGTCATTTCTGAAGCCTGAAGCCATGACTTGGCCTCTTTTCAATATGTCTCCCATACCTTAACAGAGGCCTACACACAAGAAAACTATTTATTAAACATTAAGTGTTTGATTGTGAGTGAGACTATTGAGTGAGACTATTGGCCTATAGTCCAGTTTCTATCTCAGTTCCAAATTTCTCTTTAGAGAAACTTCATGATCAGAGCAATGGAGTTTAGAATCAGATTTCTTGCTTTCCACCTATATGTATGTAAACAGCTAATTATAAACTTAAATAATAACAACGTGACCTTGAAATCTTTCCTATTACCACATGTTTACGATGCACATACATACCTATGTACTCCGAACAGTTAATGCTCAATGAGGGGTTTTTTATAGTTTAGTAATTGTTATATTGCATGCTTTTATACAAATTGTTGGGCCCTGCTTAGTCAATTGAAACATATTGCTTTGATATCAAAGCTGCAATCCAGACCTTTATTTCTGGTGTATGTTCTATTCAGAAATGCAAGTCCTTCTGCACAGGACAGTGAGAATGGTCTTAGAGATCTTTGCAACTCAATGTGCCACATGCTCAAGAATAAAAACAACAAATTTGGTCCAATGCTTAGCATATCTATATAAAAAAGTTTTCAATAAAACACACGAGTCAGAGGGCATACAGTTAGGAATCAGAGTTACATGATTTCCTTGGTAATAGATCTGACTTTGATTTTGGAATGAGCATCACAGCCACATTCATAAATACTATTACTTTGAAGAAATAAGAAGCTCCTGAGGGAAATAGGAAGAAAGGAGGAATTAATTCAAATAGCCAGATCATTGTCTGTCAAGGATAAGCCATGTTTCAGTAAACCAAGTTTTTAATCTGAAAAATAAGCTGTGGCATCTCACAGTAAAACTTAATCATGAGCTAATGAGCATTATGGTGAGAATACAGTTCAGAGGGTAAAGTTTTTTCTTCCAATCATATAATATAATAAAAGTAAAAAGTGGATTCATTTAACTTAACTTATAGTCTATGTATCATCTCCTTAACTTTAGATATACTACCCATTCAAATATTCCCACTTTCTCTTGCTGCCCACAGTATGGATCTATAAGAATACTCAGGCCATACAAGGATGGCTCAGCTAACTTCACCAGTTTCTAGTTAGTTTATCATTATATTATCTGGTAAGACTCCCACCTATGTCTCTAACTAGGTATCACACAACCATGCTAGTATGATCACTAAGCAAGGCAGAAAATAAGTGTGTTGTAAAATCCCTGATGTCATATTATAGATTGAAAACCTCAACATTTCCTTACAAACTGAAATTCTTTAATAACCATCTACAAGGACAAAGCTTATTCAAATATTCAATTGTTCATCAGGCATGCTGCCTAATTTAAAAAAAAAAAAATCTACCCCAATTCAAGTCCTGGGAAATGCTGCAGGCAGACTTAGCAAGTAAGTAAACAGACCCACAAACGCTAAGAACAAGTTTCACAGAATGTGTGGGAAACAGAAGGTGAGACTTGAATGGAATTTGAAAAGAAACAAAGAGCCAGAGAAGAAGTCAAAGGACCTAAGACAGAGAGTTCCTCCAAAATGAAGAGAATAACTTGTCTGGAGCATTTTGATCCCCTCGAAGAGCAGAAAGCAATGGCCTGGGAAGATTAGGGGCAGAGGACCTTCAACAGCAGGAATTAATGATCAAGAACAAATACAGATTTCAGGAGTTGGAAGTTTCAGGAGTGGAAGAGAAGAGAGGAAGTGCCAGAATGCATCCTTCCTACTAAGCAAATGCTTCTTTTTTCCTTTATACGTTCTCATTTGTCAGCATAAGACCAGGTGTAGCACCAAGATCTCTGACCTTGGATGTGGTGTTATCAGGACCCATCCTCGGGCAGTACGAACCATTTCCTCACAAATGTGCACGGACCTCAGGGAAGACAAGCACGCTACACATCCATCTAACCCCTGCAGGTTCAGGAAGAAAGGTTTGTTTCTCTCACTGACATCTTTTCTGATTTGAGGTCCCTCCTGAAGTCTACCACTGCTTTTGAAACCAGACTATCACATTTCTTTGCCCATGTTTTACATTTTTTTTTCCAGGGGCATGGATAATAAAAGTCATAAGGGAAAAAATATGGTGTGTCAAGAAATATTTTAAAATAGTGTGGATGGCTCCGTGTATGTAGTTAGTGGATATGGGTTAAAAAAAAATCAACAAAACACTATACCATTTCATAAGAACACATCAGGAACCCAGCCTTGATATAACCTATGGCATTCTGAGATAAGTCAATAAATAAAAAGGCAATGGCATTTTTAACCACATATGCTAACTAGGTCATCTAATAATGATGACATGATTCTAGTCATGCAAGGGTATCATCTACTCATTATGATTCAAGTTATGGTCGATGACATTGATATAACTTAGAAGAGTATAAGATAGAGGGAATATTTCATAGTAAATAGACCAAGAATGATTCCCCTTGGAATAGTAAAGGTACAAATTGCTTTAGTTTTCATTTCCATGGCGCTAAATTTGTATTTCATGTGAGGGCCTATAACTGATGACTGCTTACTTGTCTGAGGCAAAAAAAGGATAAAAAAATAGATTATGATTGTCAAGGTTGTTTGTGTTAGTAGCTAAAATGGCAAACAGCACGCTGAAGTCTCTGTAAACAGCACACAAATATTTTTCTTTTTAAAGAAAACAAGAAAGCTTTGGGCAAGAAGTTACAAACCAAAATACCCTATATCATCCTGCTGACATGGTTCACAGCTGTTCTCAGAACAATGGTTGTATCAGAGCAAAACAAACCAATGCATCCATCCAGATCAGTCCTAGATTTTCTCAAAAGTGTTACAGGATTGAAGATTTTTTATTTTTTTTTTAGAATACAAAATACCTGTAGTTGTTCCACATTTTGGTATTCTCTTAAAAAAAAAAGTCTAAGTTGGTTAACAAAACCATCTTGACATTGCTGTACTTAGTAAATAATTTAAAATTCATAATAATTACTTCCATAAGTCAATTTCCCCTCTTCCCCAGATTCCCAATTGCCTCTCATTATCTTAGATAGTCCTATTTCTAAATTTCTCTTGATGTGTTGTAGGTGCTATTATGTCCTACTTCTGAGAATAATTCATTACCATTCTGTGTATTGAAGTATTAATTTATATAAGCAAAGGGACAATAATATTTAGTTAAGAAAAATAAGAAGCTATTGTTCTAGTGAGTATTTATTTTGGTTCCTACCCACAGAAGCTATGCAGGTGTGCATGTGTGCGTGTGTGTGCGTGTGTGCGTGTGAACTAAGTAACTGACAAATCCTCACTCTCCTCGGTAAGTTTGTTTCTCACACAATGAGAATACTATCATTTTAAAAAGTTTAATTTTGAAAATAATTATACACTCTATAATGGCTTTTTATACTACCCGATATTGACCCATTACAGCAGTATTTCTCAAACCATTGTGGTTTTAAAAGAAGGAAGGGAGGGAAGGAGGGAGAAGAGAATAAATCTTTTTTCAAGTTTCCAATTCATAATGGACTATGACTTCTGTTAAGATAAAAGAAAAAGAATTTTCAGTTGTGTGTAATCATTATGAATGTTTCTAAATGTCACTGTCAATGTCTGTTTCATCTCGTTGCAGACCAGTAACCAACAGTACTGATGCTTTAGGCTTGGTACCTTGTACCTAGCAGGCAACATCTAAGTCTTCCCCAAATGGAAGACATACAATTCTGTTTTTAGGAAACTAAGTGTTATAGAAATGTCTAAATTTATTTTTGTGAAAGCAGAAAACTATCGATCTTTTTTTTTTCCTTTTGGCATATGATAATACAGGTTAATGGTTGAGACATAATTCCTTCCAGGCGATTTGAGTAAATATTAAGACGGGTAGGATTTGGAAGAAGCAAAAGGTAAGGAGGGGAATCCACTGGGTTTTGGCAAGTATTTAAAGTAGCAGGGCCTGGGGAGCAGGGGTGCAGGGAGATGCTTTGGATCTTATGGCATAGTTTACTGACACTAGTAATAGATATCTACAATGACACTTCACCCAGCTAGTCCATAATATTTCTTTTTTTTTTAAAGATTTTATTTATTTATTTGTCAGAGAGAGAGAGAGAGAGAGAGAGCACAGGCAGAAGCAGAGGGAGAAGCAGGCTCCCCACCGAGCAAGGAGCCCGATGTGGGACTCGATCCCAGGATGCTGGGATCATGACCTGAGCCGAAGGCAGCTGGTTAACCAACTGAGCCACCCAGGCATCCCCATAATATTTCTAACAGAACTTTTAAAAAATCATATTTAATATTACTAAGATTAACTCCCATACCAACTGAATTACAGTCTCCTTTCTTCACAGAAATCCAGTTAAATAGTAGATTAAACAAAATAGAAGCTTATATTTACTCAAGCAGAAGTTGTCCTAATAAAATAGTTTCTGGTATTGGTTCTGTGGTACACAGATAGTGCTGCTGAAACCTCTGGATTTCTTGTCTGTTTTCTCTTAGCCACAAAATGATTGCCAAAGCTCCAAGTATCATATCTGCATACCAGGTAGAGAGAAGAAGGAAGGGACAAAGAGAAAGAGGTAGCATCTTTATCATCAAAGGGGATGGCTTCCACTTATGTCTCATTGGAAAGAACATGGTAAATGGCACTCATAACCACAAGGGAAGCTGGGAAATGGATTTCTTTAATTTTATTTGGCTTGAACCAAAAAAGAAGGAAAGAAGGGAAATTAGGGAAGCAACTAACCATTTTTGCCATATACCCCAAACTGACTGAGCCAGGAGAAAGATAACCAATAACTATTGAGCACCAACATTTTTTTTTCAGGAACCATACTTGATGCTTTGGTTGCATTTGGATCTCATTTCATACTCTAAATAACCGGCCAGGGAAATATCATGATCCCCATTTAACAGATGGAAACAGTGAGTTTCTGAAACTGTAAGGGATGGTCTTGTCATTTAAATGGCACACCTATCACCGGATCTTGCATTCAAACCATGTGTTCTCTCTGCTGTGCCAAAGTTAGTCTGATTCTGCGTGAGCAGGGTTTAGGGTCACATGAGCTGTTGGGCTCTCCCCCTGATTTAACTCAGATATAGCCCATTCACTCTGAGTTTCTTAATCTGAAGGTACAAAAATATATTGAGGATTATGTGAAACTTAATGCACATTTTAGATGACATTACAATTAAAACTTATTAAAAATCTTAACTATCCATAGACAATTAAAGTAACAATAAAAGTGTGGTATATCACAATATCAGTAACCAGGTAAGTACAAAAATAAGTTTTATTGGGACTGCTTAGGTCTACACTGGCCCACATATCTCAGCTGTCCTAGGTCTTGGGCTGATTTATACTTGCCTACAGAGTTGCAGAACATTTCTAGTTCCTTCTCCTGGAGAGGTGGAAATATCTTTTCACACATGTCTTTCGGGAGACCCACAAATGCATACTATGTGCTGTCGAGAAACTTCATTTGAGCCGCATTTAGATGCACTCTGTGATGGTTAATTTTGTGTGTCAACATGGCTAGACCAAGGTATCCAAATATTTGGTCAAACATTATTCTAGATCTTTCTATGAAGGTTTTTCAAGATGAGATTAATACTTAAATCAGTAGACTTTGAGGAGAGCTTACTCTCCATAATGTGGCTGGGCCTCGTCCAATCAGTTGAAGGTCTAATTAGAATAATCCTCAGGGACTGACTGCCCCTGAAGAAGAGGGAATTTTGCCAACAGACTGCAGCAGATTCAAACTAAGACATCAGCTTTTCCATAGGTCTCCAGCCTGCTGGCCTACCCTGCAGATTCAGACGTGCTAGATTGCACAATCATGTGAGCCAATTCTTCAGAATAAATCTTACAATAACTTTCTAGAGAGATAGACAGACAAACATCCCACTGTCTGTTTCCCTGGAGAATCCTGATGAACACACACTTTAATGAGCCTCTTTCTTGTCTTTCTTCTTCCCTTATTTCACCTCTAATTTTCCTCAGTTAGATACTTTGTATAATGCAGCATTCTGCCTGTTTTTTCTCAAGCTGAGAGGGGATTCATATCTCCTATCAAAGTTTGTTTATGTGGGAAAGGATTAACCTACCACCAGAAAGACGCCCCCCCACACACATACATTTCCTCCAGACCAAGGATATGCATACACAGGCACAACACACACACACACACACACACACCCTTGTTTGTACTGCTTTCTAGCTCACATCTCAGCAACAGAACCCGTGTGTTTTTCATCCATAAGGAACAGGCCACAGCAAGGATCAAACCTATCCCTGCACAGCAACTTAAATGCTGTCAAATTATCTTGAATCCCTTACTACAACTATGTAGTTATCACTTGAAGATTTTGATTTATACAGTAACTTATTTTCTGACTTAGCAAAATAAGAGAAATGACCTTTGGACCTCCCTCTGACATAGCGGAGCTAGAAACCCCAGTCAGAGCCCATGCCTTCCAGGCCTCCCCACCAAAGACGAGCTGCTTCACTGAGCTGTCACATGCCCTCTTGAACACCTGCTGCCCACCACTGTTGTGCATGTTGAATGACTTCTGGCTCACGGTTCCCAGCACTCCAGACCTCTTCTGTGCCTGAAGGAGCTTGCAAGAGCTCACCTCTATCACAGAAACCATCTAAACGAAAGCATGTCTAACCAAAGATCCATAATTTTTAAAATATGTATTGCTAGTTTCTGAAAGCCCACCATTGAGCACTTAGAGTAATAACACCATCTTTGTGCTTATCAAGCTTGAAGTTTCAGAGGTTATATTAAACATCCCAGTTAAGGAGAAACATATAATACACACACACACACACACACACACACTTATATACAAACACACATCTATGTTAACATAAAGCATATTTATTAAGCCCCTACTATGAGTCCAAAGGATGCGCAGGCCCTGGGACATTTCATATTGTCATGCCTCTGTATTTCCTCCCATGCTAGCATCCCCTAAAATGAAATCACAATCTGCTTTTCAGAGGTGCCAAAAGTGATAAGCATGTATAATAGGGATAGTGATTTAGTCAAGGTTTTCTGCAAGGCAGACAACAAAGAATTCTTAATCCATGCTAAAACCACTAGAAAAGTTTCATTCTTCTGTTTATTTCACAAACGAATGTGGAGCAACCACTGGATGCTAGGTACCAGGCTAAGTACCCAGGAGATAGATACGTTCTCTGTCTGCCGGTTGCTCCCAGTTCCAGGTAAAGAAAGCGAGGGTTGGATTTTTTTCTCCAGTTGAAGTTGTAGTGCAGGATGAGCTGTTACAGATTCACAGGACTGGAAACGGCCCCATACTCAACAGTCACTGACAGCTACAGAAGAAATCATGCAGGAAGTGAAAACATCATCAGTCCTCTTCCTTTTACTTTTTTAATATGGCCTCTTCTGGGCCATCTTTGAGATTTTTCTTTCATGAGTTGGACAAGTGTTACTGTGGATAGAAGTAAAAAAAAAATCTCAGCAGAGTCATGGGAAAAAAATTTTAACCAAGGAAAATCCCTTGGTTAAAAAGGTCTTCTGGGGCACTGGGTGCTCAGTTGGTTAAGCATCTATTTTTGGCTCAGGTCACAATCCCAGGGTCATGGGATCGAGTCCTACACTGGGCTCACTGCTCCGTGAGGAGCCTGCTTCTCCCTCTCCCTCTGCTGCTCTCTCTGCTTATATTCTCTCTCTGTATCAAACAAACAAACAAACAAACAAACAAATAATCTTTTTAAAAAATAAACAAAAAATAAAGAGGTCTTCTGCCTTATGGAGCCATTCAGCGATGCATTAGATAATAGCCCACCATGTTAAAAATCACTTTGTGGTTGGAGGAGGGGATGGAACGCAAAAGAACTAAAACCTGAACCCTTCCTTCAGGCAGCTTCTTTTCTAGCAGAGGAGCCTGCCCCAACAGCTTTTAGGCACAGTATTTCTTGGCCTCTTGCATTTGTTTGCCTTTGTATGATAACAAAGCGACATACGGTCAAGACTGACAATCAGGCAGAGCTCATTAAGAAAAGTCTCATTATGAAATGTCTGCCGAGATGCCGTGTCCATAGTGAGTAGCTTGTGGCCAGCGTGTGAATGGGGCAGGACAGGAGGGAACATTCTGATTATTCAGCCTCTCTCCACCCCAGTGTATTTATGAAGTAGTTATTTCCAAACTTGACATCTTTCAAGGTCATTTTCTTCATTCTTTTTTTAAATTTTTTGATTTTTTTAATTGACATATAATGTATTATTAGCCCCGGGGTACAGGTCTGTAAATCGCCAGGTTTACACACTTTACAGCATTCACCAAAGCACATATCCTCCCCAATGTCCATAACTCCATCCCCTTCTCCCTACCCTCCTCCCCCCACCGCAACCCTCAGCTTATTTTGTGAGATTAAGAGTCATTTATAGTTTGTCTCCCTCCCAACCCATCTTGTTTCCTTTATTCTTTTCCTACCCCCCAAACCCCCCCATGTTGCATCTCCACTTCCTCATATCAGGGAGATCATATGATAGTTGTCTTTCTCTGATTGACTTATTTCGCTAAGCATAATACCCTCTAGTTCCATCCTCTTCATTCTTTTTTCTAAAGGAGATAACAGTTTTTAAATTTAACCATGGCAGGCATGAGGCATAAATAAGAATGTGAAATTCTGTCATGAGCTCACACAAAATTTCTCCCTCTCCCTACCCCAAATTCTGCCAGTTTAAAGGCAAGAGTTTGCTTTTTTGAGATGACAATACTGCGACCGTGCTTGCAAGAGTCACAGAATTGGATACGTCCAGGATGTCAGGGGTCCAGTGCAAGTTTATGCCTCATAACCATTGCTCACATTTGAGGTGAGCACTGCTGGCTTGGGGCTTGGGGCCTGCCAGGCAAGGCTGCCCCTTGGCCAGCCATCTCTCCTTTCAAATCTCCATAGAAGACACAAGTTCTCTGGGTATTTATGACACTGTCTAGCAACTCTCACAGAGGAAGCCAGCTCTAGGCAACATAAGAACATTTCTCTTCCCTTCTACCCCACCTCTCTTTCCCACAGGTTTCCCTTTCCTGCATACTTTTACTTTCAACACAGAATCGCCCCCCCAAATTGATAACTTCACAAGTGTTTAAGGTCTTACATACAAGATGGAATAATCCAAAAGCCTCCACAGGACACAGAAATAAATCTCTAATAGTGGAATGTGCGGCACTGGAAAAGATATTTTGAAGAAGGGCATGACATTTTCTCCATGCCCCTCAAGTCATAACATGTCGATGGCTGTGTATTACACCTAAGCCATCTGTAAGAGATTTTTCTGGGACAGTCATAAGCCAAAATATTCCATCCATCTGTCCAATCGTGTGTCAGACCATGTGTCTCGGTTTCTAGTTTAGAAAATATGGCCCCTGCACTTACCTCAGTCACTTCTAATCCAAATATTGCTGGGATGTTGTTGGGGCTTTTGCTTTATCCTTAGCTGAGTGAAGAAAGCCATTCACCACCACCCCCTCTACCTCAACTTATGCTTGAAAGCTCAGGCTGACTAACTCCTTCAGCTTTCCCTCTCTAGCTAGAAGACCTCAGTTCTTCAGGGTTTCCACATCAAGCCAGCACAGTCTGTGGCACTAAGAAGTACTTAATAAATATCTCTTACACAAACAAACGTCAATTTTTTCTTCCTTCCCTTCCCCTCATTGGTCTACTCCCAGGAGTAGGAGCTCTAACAGAACTCCAGAACATCATGGAACCTGCAAGGAAAGATAACCAGGAAGTCTCTACTGAGAGATGAAATGAGGAGCCCTCACTTCCACATGGCGTGGACCTGAGCCTTCTGAATGAGCGAGGGTGTTGCATGTGGGACAAGGTTACTGGAATCGCTACTATGTGACATTGAGAATCATCAAAGTAGATCCCAACTTGAGTAATAATTAGATCAGCATAAACAGTGTGTTTGTAACTTCAATTAATCAGCTACAAATATTTATTCTATATCTGCACAATGAACTGCACTTCCCTGGAAGCGGTATTTTGGGAACTATGCAGGGAATATGGGCTCTGCTTTTTCTAAGCCTTAGGGGTCTCCAGTATATTCGATGCATATATCCGGATGCTATGTGGTTGTGAATGGACATATCAACACCACCTGTCCTTGAGGATTTCTAGCACTTTTTAAAGACTTTAGCTAAATGGACATATTTAATGCTGTCAAAAATAACTCAAAACAAATGAATTTGTCCACTTATTAATTAAAATGTGCCTTTGTTGAGTACCTACTATGTGCCAAAGATTATTTTTTCTTGTCAGAGATAAAGTGGTGAACAAGATAGATGAGGTCACTGCTCTCACATAACTCACAACCTGGTATAAGGAGACATATTTAAACATATATGTGGAGAAATAAATCATTGTTTCAGGCAGTGATAAGAAAAACAAAGTGGGAAAAGAGGGTCTGGTCTGACGGTTCTCTGAGCTCTCTTTTTTCTCTCTCCTCCCATGAGGCTGTGGGAAGGACAAGGAGCAAAATGAAGCCAGAGCGTTTATCTGCCTTTGGAGCCACTAAGGGTCCACAGTGGTCCCTGGAGCCAGCTTCACTCAGGACCTGTGCCTGAGTCTTCTCCTCTCCTCGCAGAGTAGACAAGCTGGGGAGACGACAAGGGGCAATGGAGACCTCAGAGGTCACAGGAACCCAGCAACTACCTGGGCTCATTCTCATTGGTTAGTCCCTGAATACCCTAAAAAGTGATAAAAGTGATGGGACACACACACACACACACACACACACACACACACACACTTCATATGCTTACAAGGAGGCAATGATTTAGGGACCCCTGCCTGTCGTGTGGTTTAGAGTCCTGATGTCTGCTCATTACCTGACAGGCCCCTCCTCAGAGCACCTTCCTGAGCCCACCCCCAAGTGTGGAGGGCACTGACCACTTCCTGAGAGGCCCCAATCCAGGCTTCCTCAGTCACAGTGAGCACCACCTGAAAACTCCAACCAAAACCTTAACAGCATAAAATCACAAAGGAAGAATAGCCTTTTGTAACCAGTCACCCTCATCATCACCAGAAGCATTTTGAAGGCCCACCAGGGTTGGCTCTGTGCAAGGCCAGACACAGAGTAACAAGGACATTTTTCCTGACCTACAGCTGCTTAAAAAGGAAGTCAGGGAGATAGAACACATATGTGAAAATGATCTGCATGGAAAATGTAAAGTAAAGCAATGTAATTACAGAAGTACAAGAAAAGAAAATACAGATGAATATTTTCTTCAATCTCAGGATGATGAAGGTCTTTCTAAGCATGGCACCAATGACAGAAACCCTAACTAATAATATTTACTACCACAATTAGTACACTAGTGATGACAATAATAAAAACCATAGACTTCCAGTTCTACCTCCATTCTGCAGTTGAACTGGCACAGCCCTTCAAGTGAGAGCCAAGGGAAGGAGCGATGAGGGGAGTCAATCACCTTCACCCTTGTCTTGTTCAGATTTTCGGATGTAACGATGTCAACTGGGCAAGAAATGAGCAGGAAGAGTCATGAGTCTACAGCACCCTGGAAATGCTCAACTATACCTGCTTATTTTACACATTTATTCAAAACCAAGGCCACCTCCTCTGTTCTTACTTTTGATTCCATGCCACTTCTACTTTGGAATATCACCCTTCAGGCAACCTTGACCATGCCGGGCAGCCCCCAAGTGCTACCAGTTGCTTTGTCCCAAGTTGAATCGTACAGACGCCTCCATGTTTGCCCTTTCCTCCTAATATAGGGCATGTTTTGATGTCCCAGATTTTCTTATAGATACTTCTTGGAAGACAGTGCTGAGACTTTTTTTCTTCCAAGTGAGTGCAAACCATATTTTGTTTCTGTGCTTAGAATGGTCAAAGTACCAGAGGTTTCTTTTTTGTTACAGCTTATAGATAGTATTAAACAGACTTGTTTTCCATGCTCCTTGTACTTCTGGGCTTGGTAATTCGCACAACTTCTTTTCCCCAAAATGGTTTGTTCTACTTATTTCTAAAATACTATTTGAACTTGAACTTACAAATATATTTTATTTGCCATTTTCTTTGCCATATTTACTCTCAAATAACAACAAAAATAGTTGTTAATACTTATTGATTCATACATGTACTGTATCAGGCACTTTTCTCTATGTATATTATCTTATTTAATGTCCATCATGAGATAGGTAGGGTTTAGTCATTCATCTTCACATTACAGGTAAGGGGGTTGACACACGAATAGAATAAACAATGTGCCCAAGACCATGCAAGTAATAAGCAGCAAAGACAGGATTTAAATTTAGGCTGTGTTATTTGAAAACCTAAGTTCTTAAACACTGTACTATACATAAAGGAAACTGCCTATAACTAAAATTATATAAATATCTGACACCTTACGTGCACCTAGATGGCTCAGTGGGTTAAGCGTCTGGCTTTGGCTCAGGTTTGATCTAGGCTAGGGGTCCTGGGATCCAGCCTTGCACTGGGCTTTGTGCTCATCAGAGAGTCTAGTCTGCTTTTCCCTCTGCCCCTCCCCAACGTGTGTGCGCTTTCTCAGATAAATAAATAAATAAATATTTTTTAAAATAAAGAAATAAATATCTAACACTTTACTAAGGGCCAAAAGTGGTGATAGCAACATCGTGAATAAATTCACAAGATATGCAACAAACTGAGAAAAAAAATACAAAATATGTGTGTGTGCATATATACACATATATATGTAAGTATATATATACATACACACACATATGTGTGTGTGTATGTATATATATATACATAGTTCAAATAATATATTAACATATAATGAGCTTCTGCCTATAGAAGGTAGACAAAAATGGTACTGGGAAAGTCTCAAAGAATATATGTAGATGTTCACTGCAACTGTGTTTATATAGAACCAAAGATTTTTTTTTTTTAAATCAGAAACAACCCAACTAGTTCCCAGCAATGAATTGCTTGAATCAGTTGATTCATTTACATTATGGAATACTATGAGGCCCTAAGAAAGAAATTGAGATCTGTTAATATAGAAAAAAAAAAAGAAAGAAAGAAAAGGGGTGCCTGGGTGGCTCAGTGGGGTAAAGCCTCTGCCTTCAGCTCGGGTCACGATCCCAGCGTCCTGGGATCAAGCCCCGCATAGAGCTCTCTGCTCAGCAGGGAGCCTGCTTCCCCCTCTCTCTCTCTCTGCCTCCCTCTCTGCCTATTTGTGATCTCTGTCTGTCAAATAAATAAATAAAATCTTTAAAAAAAAAAGAAAAAAAGGGGGCGCCTGGGTGGCTCAGTGGGTTAAGCCGCTGCCTTCAGCTCAGGTCATGATCTCGGGGTCCTGAGATCGAGTTCCGCATTGGGCTCTCCGCTCGGCAGAGAACCTGCTTCCTTCTCTCTCTCTCCGTCTGTCTCTCTGCTTACTTGTGATCTCTCTCTGTCAAATAAATAGATGAAATCTTAAAAAAAAAAAAAAAAAAAAACTTAAAAAAAAAAAAAAAAAAAAACTTAAAAAAAAAAGAAAAAGAAAGAAAGAAGTTTCCTAAACAGTTTGCATGGTACTGTTGCATTTTTAACAAATGAATATGTATGTAGCAACATAAAGCTAAATCTTCAAGAATGAATACAAAAACGTCAGCAATGGCTACCTCTGGGTAATGAAATGACTAATGATTTTTAATTTATCCCTTACAGTTTTATTTCTGTATGGTCTAAGATTTTTCAATAAGCCTGGATTTCTTTTATAATCACAAAAAAATAAAACTGTTCCCAGACAGGTACAAACAGAACAAATGATCACGTGTTCAGTGTCAAATGAATGACATAATTCAAGAAAACAGAGGCATCATCTTCTGTGCTCTCTGGATTCCAGTGTTAAAAAGCCTAAAATGTTGATGCAGTTCTCCCCATTCAGGACTGTGATGCCTATTCAGTCGGAAAGCGCTCAGAAGCCTGAAACTGGGCCCAGTGCCTTCCCAGGGGATTTATAGCAACTCCCCCTGCAAACTGCAGGAAGAACCAGAAGAAAGATGGCCAATCGGTAGCTCATGCACCATGTGGCTCCCAAGGGACAGAAACCCGGGATGCATGCTTTTCCAACCCAGGGAGCCCAGGCTAAGGATGGAAATGGGCCAGGGAGAGACAAAAAGGAAAAAAAAAAAAAAAAAAGCTCATTTCTTAAAAGTTTTATTGTTAATATTATTGCCAATTTGTCATTATGTACATTTCAGGCCCCCAGTTGGTCCTCTTGCTCATAACCAAAGGTCGGAGACTGTTCTTACTGCCTCACCAATGCAGAATTCAACAAATGGACACTGGTGAACTGTCAAAACCCTGCAACCCCCAGTGGCTTCTCATTTACATGTGTATCTTTGTTATCCCGGGCACGTTCTCCCAGTCCTCAAAGGAACTGTAGTGTCACTGCGGCTGACAACGGCCAGAGCTCCTGGTTGCGGAGGCTGGCCCTTGCCAGGATTTAGCCTTGGACAGCAGGACGATCTGGCTGTCCTCATAACATGTCTGCTGCTTTTCTATTCCCTCCATCTCCTCCCAGGGCCTCTTTCTGCAATAAAGAGAAATCACTTTTCCCTGCTATTCGCTGAGATCGAAATGACTCGCCGGTGTACTAACGGCTGTCAAAGGGGCATTTCAGCCGTGCCTCAATTAACATGATGCCAGAGAAACAGCTCCATTTGCGAACCCTTCTCAAGTCAGTCTTCTCTCAAGAAGGCTGCCTCCGGCATAGGACGTGTTGGAATGGGTTGTCCAGAGCGTGGACGTTCCCTTCCAGAGGCATGGGCTGGTGCGCTCTGGATCTGTCTCTGCATTTCAACTCTACCTGCCCACGTGCCCAGGCACAGAAGTGGCGTCTAGTGCATAGGTGCTCAATAAATATTTGTAGCACTGAATTAAAACTCACTTCTGGAATTCCTTTCCTACTTTGATGTAAAGCGCACCTCATGCATGAAACAAAAACCAAAGGAAAACCTGAGCCGAGAATCATCGGCCCTTTGACAGAAGGGCAAGAACCAGTGCTCATTTCCGCCCGGCTCCCTGTGCTTGGCGAACAAAGCTGTCGGGACACGTGTCTGCTTGCCTCTTCCCCACACTCCTCTCTGTCCTCAAGAGCAGCCAAGTTCATCCTGGCTGCTGAGGACAGAAATGCTTTGATCTCTGGGTCCTCTCTACATATCCAGTTATCCTCAACCCCGATTTGCAATCTCCCCCAGAACTCACCGAGCCATAGTGGGCTGTCGTGTGCGTGTGACCATCAGGCCTGGCAGAGCGGACTTGGGCTTGGGATATGGCCGTGAAACCCACCTGCAACGCTCTGATGGCTTTTCTTATTTTTCATATCAGATTTTCAGAGTAAGCTATTTAAGATTCATCTCCCTATTTATGCCATAAACACTTTCATTCCTGAAACCTTTCCAGAGGATGGTTCTATGCAGTGCCCTTTTAACAGAAGGCCCCTGCAGCCTAAGCAGTTTTGGTCACAATATTAAATGCACTGATTAAATTAAAAGGACACCAGTGAGGTTCTTTTTTTCTCCCTCCTTTGTTTCTTATGAAATGCTCCAATAAATAGGTTAAATTATCTGTAGCTGAAGGAGAAGACAGGACTGTCTCTCATTGGCTGCTTCCTCTATGACACTGCTGCAATAGGAACCAACCTTCATTTTGTCCAGTGTCCCTCCTCCGATTAACAACCTCCCGGCATCAAAATTCTTCTCCTATTAACCAATAACTACCACTTACCTAAAAAGTCACCCCAATTCATTTATCAGCCTTGTGTACTCGTACACCTTTCTTAGACCTCCTCTAAATCAATACCAGAGAGCATAAAAGTTGGTTTCCAAAGCACTGGGTTATTTATCCATAGTTCTTTCTGGCAACTTCCTGTAGCTTGTCAGAGTGCCGGCCTGAACAGGGCCAATTACCCCAGGTGAAGCAGACCGTCGCCTCCTAAGGAAAATCTGATAAGCTTGGTTTCTCCTTTCTATTACCTTTTGGTTGGAATTTCACAGGGCTTAAATCAGGCAGCATCTCTTAGGGACTTCAGCGCTGTTCCTTTTTCTATGAGCACAGAGGAAAGGGCAGGAAATTGGCACTAATCGAATTCAGACTTTGCGCGATTGACAATCAGTGGGTTTTCACATTTGGGTCTGGACTGTTTGCTCAGCTTCCATGCTAGGCCCATGGATCACAGAGGCCAATAAAGCATAAAAGTAATGTCCTGTAACATTGCTTCTCCTTGTCATCCGGAGGACCTTGGAGGATCACAGAGAATGATGTAATTAGTAGGAATCTGCCATTGTACGGGAAGGATAAGAGGAAAGAAGGCGAGTTTATTTCTGCATATAAGTAACTTAAGTACAGCTTAATCCAGCGGCCCAGTGGACCATCGGAAACACTTTCACTCCAAAAGCAGGAGCAGCCGAGTCAAGAATTGGAGTAATTGAGAGGCAGGAAAATGGAAAAGTGTCGTGCGGCTTAACGAGTGTATCTGAGTAAACCCCACATCTCTGCCAAAGCAGCCTCATTCGTGGCCTCTCAGGAATTTTTCATTAACATCAGTGTACCGTGCAGAGAACTAGGCTTTGATTTTCCGGTCAGAGAGTACATCCTCGGGGAGGGGCTTCAGACGGCGCAGAAGAGAACGTGGAAATGTGTCGTTGCTGCTAGTAGCAGTAAGAGCCAGAATGACACCAGGTGGTGTGTGCGGCGGCCTTGTATTAAGGGGCTCAGTCTGCACACACATTCCACCTAATCCCGCGCGTGAGGGGTGTTCCCCGGCCAGCCCCCATCCTGCAGACAAGGAACCCGAGGCTGAGAGAGGAGGAGTAACTCGCTCAGGTCACAGAGCTGCTAAGGGGCAGAGCCAGGACTGACTCCAAACCTTGCGATGAATCACTACCCCTTATTGCCTTGGTTACATCTTCATGCAGAGGCAGTTTCCCGAAACGCATGTCTTCTTTCCGCAGGAGCATTTATTGCAAACCTATTAGCACAACTATTGGCTAGAAAAGTGGGGAAATGAGCCCGATCCATGAGATTTTTGCTTTTTGAGCCACCATAGGACAGTAAGTTGCCCTTGACCTTCTCCCTATATCATTGTGACTATGTATATTTATCCCACAATCCTATCTTCTGACATCTTCTTCTACTTCTGTCTCTTAGAAAAATTACTATTGTGAACTTTACATATCGTTTTATGTTCAACATGTAAATGGAGAGGAACATGCTTGCTAGTGATTTTATTTTCTTCCCAAGAGCAGCCTCTTTCTTCCCAGATTTCTCGCCACTTTTCTCGGATGCTCCCTCCCCCCCTTCTCTCTTTATTATCTTCTCTGCCACACTCTGTTCCTTGCTCTTTCCCTTATTTCACTCTCCTGAAATCATGACCCTCAGAGACTGTATACACAATGCATTCATTAAGTTGATCTTTATTCTACCCACTCTCCTGTGACCATCCCAGAGTGTCTGCTTCTTTGATTTTGAAATTACATTCCTGGCATGAAATTCGCCAGGGTTAAGGTGTCCGGAAACTGTACATGTATAGGGTTATCCTTTCTTTAAGTAAATTTCCTGTAATCCAGAATTCTTTCTGAGTGGCTGAGTTCCCTCTTTCTCCATTGTTGTGATGTTTGTTGTTATGTTTGTTTTTCTTCTCACCATAATTATTATGATAATCCAAATTTGAAAGAGGGAGGGGAAATGAGGAGGAGGCTTAGGAAGAGCTGAGATTCGGTGAATATTGGGGGAAGACAGTCTCTCCGGCAGCGTGCATGGCCCGGGCCTTGCTCACTCCTCCCTGCCCCACACACGACCCAGGTGTCTGACACCCCACACACTCACAGCACGACGGGTGATCCAAGATGCCAACAAGCTGATTTCATAAATAAAGTCCTCCACACTGAGATAGGAATGAATGTCACAAAGGAAGCATGGGGCAGAGAAATAGCCCTCAGTCCTCTGTATTCTGCTTTGCTTTATTATCTAATGCCAAGTAATGAGGACAGGAATTTATCCAGGTGTAGGCCCTCCGAAGCACAGTTCCCTTGTTTATAGGTCCGGGCTTCAAAATAAGTCTGGGATCATGCCCCTAGATGAGTGTCTTGGCCAGTTTTAAAATAATAAATTCTGACCAAGAACCAAACCATTCTTCTTCATAGAACCAGACTTCTATGCCTGTTTTTAACAGGTAATTCAGGGACAAGTAGTGGTTTATGCCTATAGAATGGGTTCACCATGGCTGTTTTCAGTCTGGAGATCCCCTCAAGACCATTGTGGGTATTTACCAACGGCCAAGAACACAGGTTAGTCAGAAATTTTTGAAAGAAAGAAAAGGAAGAAAGAAAAAGAAAGGAAGGAAGGAAGGAAGGAATCCTTGTCCTGCTGTGGTTTTGGTCTTTGAAGTTGGTTCCCCAGTGACACATGCCTCCTGCCATGCACTCTGTACATTCCCTCCCCTTGAATCTGGATTGGCCACTGAGACTCATTTTGGCTGTTAGGACACAACAGAAATGACGCCACATGGCCTCAGAGACCAGGTCATAGAAGAACTTGCAGCTTTATCTGGGTCTCTTGGAATTCTCAGTCTGAGGAAGGCTAGCCACTAGGTAAGAGAGCTGACTACTCAGATCACCATAAGCTACCCAGATTGTGAAGTTCTGTGGTGAGAGAGACATGCCCAGCCGGTCCTAGCTGTTCTGGCCCTCCCAGCAGAGATGCTAGACATAAGTGAAGAGGCCATCTTGGACATCCAGAGCCTTCAGGGGACTCCGTCCCAGCCTCTGTCCAGTTGTACTTCCATGAGACACTGAGTCCAGTTCATCCAAAGAACCATGAGAGATAATAATAAATAAGTGTTTCAAGCTACTAAATTTGTCTGTTTATTACACAGAAATAGCTAACTAACACATTTGTCTTTCATCAAAGTCAGTCCGCGGACCCAAATTGCACTCAGAAACCTGTTTCTCCAATGTCTCCTTTCAATCCAGAGAACTCACGGCATATCAAGGTCCAAACTGAACATTAAGAAAAAACCCTAAAAAACTGCTCTATGACAAGGGACATAAAAACTCCAAAGGGGACAGTTAAAAGGTAGTAAGTTGCCTCCCGGGTGTGACCCTTATTTTCCTTAGCCAATGTCTAAACCAGTAGCCTGAGAAAAAGTGTATATCAAAATATCAAAAGGTAAGTCAAAGAATTTGAGGAAAACAGAGCAATAGAGAGAGTTCATGATATCCAGGCTTTTCTCAATCCAGGATTTATAACTCTCGTTTGCACCCACACTCAAGACTGCTTGTTGTACACATTACGTCAGGAATGGAAATGAGAGATGCTCATCTGAGACAGCTGATAACCGCAAGCCATTCACCATGTTGGACCTTCTGCCCTCCTGGAGGGCCAAGTTGTGAACTTTCCAGGTGTCCCTGACAAACCAGGCTGACTATATCTCCTAATCCCTCTTTCAGTAGGGAGTGAAAGGAGCTCTGTGGGGAGGAAAGAAATCTAGGAGGATCTGATTAAAGAAACTATTTCTAACCAACATCTTTGCACCTAAGACTCCATAAATTCTTGCTCAAATCTAATTGTAAAAAAAAAAAAGAAGGAGATATTTTTCATATAGTAATTATCTCTGTGAATAAATATGCATATTGTGAGTTGTCAGAAAGTGAGACTTCTACAAACCAATGTCTTTGTTTGCCTTTGCTTCTAGAAAACAGAGTCTATGTGATGCCTGAAACCCCTGATGTCTTCTCCTTCCTTCAGAGAGTTGATTTTTTCCTGAAACATCATACCAAGTTTAACCTGTAAATTATCCCAAGCATCTTCAAAAGTAGGACAACGTCTAACATTTAATAAATTCAGTAGGCTGTAGCTACCAACACGTCAGCAAAAGCGAACCATCTAAAAATGCTGATAGTGTGTGGACCAGGACCAGTGCTAGCCACGCATTTCTGGGCCTCTGACGGTTGATAATGTCCTTGGGATGCCCACTGAATCTGGACCCATGCATCACCAGCAAGGGAGTCCATTTCCATCCTGTGTGGCCCTAATAGTCAAACAAAACTTTTTCAAACAAAACCTTCTTTTAAAGGACAAAGTTATCCCCCGACCATTTATAGCTAACAGAGCTCCTTTTTTAAAAAGTGAATACTTCTATGGAGAATTAGGTCTATCAGGTCATCACATGGTAGAAACAGTGTTGGAGATCAGACCCACCCCCCAACCCCACATCACTTTATTTCCCATGATCTCCTTTTACCTCCTAGTTTCTGATGAGGTATAGGAGGAGGAGAGGATGGTGGTGGTGTAGACTGCTGGGTGTGTATGGTTATCCCCTCATTTGTGCTCAGCAAAGAGATTAGGCTTGGGTGTCAGACAAGCCTGGATTGAAATCTTCACTGTGCTACCAAGAGCAACAACCGACCTCTTGGGGTCTGCCCCTCTGGAACAATAAAGGTAATGATACTCATCAAACACAGAGTGGGAGTTCAACAAGGGTTTGTAGAGGGAAGGGCTATAGTAAGGACTAAATTAATTTTGCAAATGAGTCACTGAAATCTGGACAAAGCAAAGCAGTCTATCTTGGAAATGGTACAAATCTTGGGGCTTTGGGGAATCTCTTAAAATAGAAACAGTAGTTGAATGTAGGCAAAAAGAAAGTAGCACATATTAGGTATTCAGTAAAATGGTCCTTCTTCATCTTTCCTACCAGAAAGGGCTCATGCATGTGTGTGCTCTGTACAAACACAAAACACCCCTGAGGACGGAGTGATGGGAGAGAAAGGGAAACAACAGGTCTGGGAGAGATGGCTCTCTTGAAAGCCAAATAATAGGACCCACATTTTGTAGTTTCAGAGTTCAGGAAAGTCTACTGAAAAATTCTCTTGTCTGATTTATATATGGAGGGCATGCTAATGTAACCAACACTCATATATTACCACACATCTATGTGATTTTGCTATTCCTATTTAGCTAAAAGGAAATCAGGACACACTCCAGGGTATAACATCTGTAGCAGAAGCCCATACATGCTGTTTATTCTTATGAATCAAGACTCTGTTTATAGTTACTTGCTCTCAATTTGAGCCCTGAACTAGAATCCTTTCTTTTGAAGATATCTAGCTAATTATAAGAGCACATAAACTGGAGACTGAAACACATTCCGGGAATATTATGTATATTTGTAATTTGTGTTGAAAACAATTCATTTATATTTTTGTAATCGACAGGAAAAAATGGTAAAGATATCTATCCCAGAAAAGCAGTAGACATTGGATTCGAATTTGGTATTCTTCTTAAACTATTAGTGAATGGTGACTACACTTAGAATTTCAAAAAAGAAGAAAACAAACAAGAAATAATACATCTATTTAGCATAGATTCATCACAGCTGGATAGAGGTTAAAATTATCACAATGACAAACTAATGATCTGATGTTTTTTAAAAAAAGATATATGATATTTATGATGATGGAACGAAAACGTCATGCATCAATGCCTCTTACCTTTTGGTTCAGTTGGTTTTCTGCTTGTTACTGGCCATAATGCATCAATTCTATTTTTGTCTAACTTACCACCCTTCTTTAAGGCATTCTACCCTTTCAGTAGAATGCCCTTTAACTAATAACATCAGCAAGACCCCAGTTCCCATTACCTATTATGCTCATTTTGTCCAAGGAGAAAAACTGGGTTCTCCAATCATGCACTCGACTTAAATCGTGTTCTAAATGTGCTTTCCAATAGCTGTTCCACAACTCTGTAGATGTCTGAACTTGCCAGACATACATCCCGATTTATTTTAGGTATGAAAATTTAGTCCTGATTATAAGGACTGAGAAAGAGTGAATATCTAAACTTGTCACCACCACCAAAAAAAAATAAATTCTAAACCAAAAACCAGAGTGAGAAAAATAAAGTTTTGAAATATTTGCTTTTTCCTTGTACTTGTCTAAATTCTTAAATGTTTTTACAGTATAAAAATGTCTTCAGAACAGTCGATAGTGTTTACCTTTTGCCACAAAGCCTAAATTTCTCCAAAATAATTTCTCAAGAGTTTGCAGTATAAAAATTTGTTCCCTGATCTCCAACACTGGAGTCAGACAATGTATTTTGGTCAGATATTTCTTACTGAATCGTCTTGATAGTTTTAAGAAAAAAAACTTGATGTATTTTCCACTTACTATGCAACATGAAGAGATTTCTTTACAGGTTATTTTTTATTTGAAGATCAAATGAGATCAGGTATGTAAGGTCTTACTTTAAATTACAAAATGGCGCACGTACATCATATTTTATCATCAGTATCATCAGTGAATTCGTATCACTGAAGATCTCAGAATACAAGCTTGGAAGAAAGAAAGAAAAGTGGGGGAAAAAAGATTTTCTACATTACAGTAGATATCAGAGCAGAAACCCCTTGGACCTAATGGGGGACAGAGAGAGTTTCTTCAGGTGTTTGGGCTGGTACAGTCTGGACAGCTGCCAGGTCCCCCCAGCCACAACACAGGGCCATAACCTTGACACCACATGGCCACCCCCCCCAAACCTGCCTCTCTCCAGTCTGGGACTCTGCCATCTGCTGCTTCACACAGAAGGAACAGGCTCTCCAACAAGTCAGGAAATAAACTAAAGTGATAAAGAGCACAGAAGGGTGGGTTTTTTTTTTTTTTTTTTTTCAGTTTAGGAAAGTCTCTGTTGGAAAAGTGATGAGAAGAGAAAATGTAGTATTAAAAGAAACTAGGAGTGGTGGACCATCAATAGTTCAGAAAACAAGGCTGCTGATGCAAAGTCTGAGCTAAACTGTATTCAATTCCTCAATGAAGTTTATTCTTATTTTCTGTGATTATTTCCCATAAAAATGTTTTGGCATAATGCTTAATACTGCAAAGAGATACCAACTTCGGGAAACACCATTATGCTCATCTTCTACTGGAGTACTCATAATTGGTTCTATTTCAGATTTTGCCTATTTCTCACAGACTATCAGAACTAAATTTAAAATCTGAGATTCTGTTATAATTCAGATGACGAGGTAGGCTGGAGGCCCAGCATCCAGGAACTGGTGTCATCTCCACTTATCAAATCCACTTCCTCAAAATCTCCTCAGTCCCTCTTGGAGTTGTTTGACTTCTTCCCTCACCATTCCACTGAAACACCTTTGCTTGAGGTCACCCAAAAGCTGACCTCTTTCCCTTGACAGTGCGCTGACCACGCTTGCTCTCCTTAGACTCTCACTGAGCTTCCAACACGACACCATCCTCCATCTCTTTTCTTTCCTCTGCTAACTCCTGTCCTCTTTCTGTTCCTGTAGATGGTGATATTCATCTAGCTTTCTTCTTCTATCTTCAGATCTTTCTTCATTCCATCTTCCTCAGAAAACCCATCAAGTCACAGGATCCCAGGATTTGGGGGTATCTGAGATTTCAACCTCGACTCCTGTTTTTGTTTTTGTTTTTTCACTACACTCTTTGGTACAGTGCCTCCCTTCAAATGCCTCAAACATCTCTTGTATGCTAATAAACTCCAAATTCAAAACTCTTCTCTCCAATCTGTCATGAAATCCTGCCTGTTGTATCTCTTCAATCTTTTTGACTATCCCTTTGTCCTTATCCTCACTGACATTGTCTTAATATGGGCCCTCTTAATTTCTCCTTCCTAACTGAAGTAGTAGTATAAAGCGCACTCCTGATTTCCCCCTTTCCTCTTTCCAATCAATTCATCACCCTGCTGCCGGAGCAGTTTTCCTATTTCTTTCATTTTTTAAATAAGAATTGTATAAGCTTAAGCCATAAAATATGATTATTTAATATAGAAATATAGTGAAACAGTGATCACAGTCAAACTAATGAACAGGTCTTCTCACATGCGAGCACCTGAAATCTACTGTCCTAGCATATTTCCAATATTCAATACAGTATTATTCAAAAGGGTCATCTTTCTGTACACTAAACCTCTAGATTTATTTATCCTACATACCAGCAGCTTCACGCCCAATATCTCCCCATTTTCCCTACCTCTCCACCCTGGTAACCATTGGTCTACTCTGCCTCGATGTATTTGACTTTTTGTTAGATTCCACATATAAGTAAAATCAGGCAGGTTTTTCTTTTCTGTATCTGGCTTATGTCACTTAACATAATGTCTTGCAGGTGCATAAATCGTTAAGCTTATTACATTGCTTCCAAGCTTAAATTAGTCAGAGAAACCCATAATCCACAGGATGGAGTCCGGTGCTTCTGGCTATCACATTTGGATGTTCTATAAAGCAGCAAAAAGCCCTACAAGGCCCTCCATAGTTTAACCTCTGCCCTCCTCTCTGGGTGTATATTTTTCCTCTCCCTCACGTATCCATTTCTCCAACCAGATCCCGAAGAGTCCAGGCTCCCTTTTGCCTCCATAGTTTTCATGTGCTGTTTCTTTGGTCTTTCATTCCCTTTATTTCCTTCACTTCCTGATTAACCATGACTTGTTCTAAGACCCAGGTCAGGTGATACCACCTCCAGGAGGCTCTCCCAGCACCCCCTACTCTGAGGTGAGTGTCACTCCACTGTGCTGACATTCTACCACAGACATGAGTCTCTGAGCCCTTAGCAAACTGCATTACATCATCTCCCTACCTGCTCTTCAAGGACAGAGACCACATTTCTGTGTCATTGCATCCCAGTTCCAAGCCCAGCATCTGGCAAAATGTTGATACCAATCACTTGGTAAACGAATAAATAAGCGAATGAGTTGAACTATAATCTCATCAGATGACCCCCCAACTCTATATCCTGAGCCCTGAGCTCCCCTTACAGTCCCATATTTTCAACCAAAAGCTGTACATATCTACTTTGGTATCCCACTGTCACCTCAAAATTCAAACACCTAAAAATAAATTTGTCATTTTCACTCTGAAGCAAGTTCCTCTTCTGTCATGCCTACTTCTATTCCTGGTACCATCCTTCTATCAATCAAGCCTCCTCAAAGCCTTCAAGTCATCCTGGGCAGCCTCCTGCCCCTACCTCACATAGCTAGCTGGTTTCCGAATGCCTACAACTCTTCCTTTTCCACACTTGCCCCTTCCATGCTCAACTTCTCTGCCTCCATCCCAGCCTTTTGCATCCAACTGTGAAATCTTCATGCTGATTTCCCCAGGCTCTTCCATGACCTGTACATATAACATACAACCTCCAGATCCTCACTAAACATGGCTTTCCTTTCATCAGGCCTTTTGCAAAGTCAGTCTTTAGATCCCTAGGATCTAAGGAATAGAGTAAAAACTCCTGAATTTGGGTTTTGCTCCACATACAGTGCTCGTACTTCTTAGGACAGATGAGCTCCTTGGGACAGAAAAGCAATTTCCAGTGTTTACCCACTGTCTAGCACTCTCCAGCACACTTAGACCCTTGAAATACTCTAGTTAGAGATAAACTTGCCTTCTGCCTTCATTGCTTTAAACTAAGTGTCCTTAGAAGCGGAAGTAGCCCACCTTTCCAAAAAGACTGTGTTCTTTCATACAGGAAATTTCAGTTCAAACTGAATGCATCTTCTCACTACCTCCTCGACATTCCTGTTTTCTGGGGATTCTCCTGCCTAGATGCCCTGCAGTATCTTCTTCACCCACAGAGAGCATACCCATCCTTCAAGTCCCACTTTCCTGCATAATTATAGTCTCTGACTCAAAGGAGAGAGAGAGCTTCTGGAGATTGTCAGGGGGCTCCCTTAGAGTATTCAGGTGAGTTCCTGTCCATGAATGGACTACATGCTGTCCAGGAAAGAATGACGTGAAAGAATTAAAGTTAATAGTGCTCAGAGCTCATACGGGGCTAGGAGTAATGCCTGTTCCCACAGCCAGCCTGGAAAACCTTACAGCTCACGGTGTGCTTGATAGAGTGTATATTTGGTAGAGGTCTTGCCTCAGTAATGGAGAATGATTAGCCCTGGAGTGAACACTGCTCCAGACCCATCTAACAAATGGAAAGAAAAAAAGCATATTTCAAAAAGATCAAACTGTTTTCACATAATACAACTGCATCCCAGAATATACATAAGACTATTTTCAGGAATAGAAAAATTTCTAGCACTAAATAAGTTCAAATTCATAAGATCATACATCTAATAAAAAATCATCAGGTATGCAAAGCAGCAGATAAATATGACCCATAAACCAATAAATCTGATACTGATATTAGGATTAATATACAAAGACATTAGAAATGAAAAGATTTAAGTTGAACTCAGAAAATGGAAACTACAATATGTTCAATAAAAAATACATTAAGAGTAGTATTAGCTGGATTAGATATTGTAAAAGAAAAGATTGATGAACTTGAAGAAATAGTAATTAAAACTATCCAAACGAAATGCAGAGAGAGAAAACAATGAGCAGAGCACTATATACATAGTATAATTGAAAGAGAACACCAAAAAATTTTTAAAGAAACAATGACCAAAATTCTTATGAAATTGATGAAAACTGCAAACCCATAGATCAAAGCAACTCACAGAACTCCAAGCACAAGAAACAAAAAGATAACTTTACCAAAACTTGTCATAAACAAATCACTCAAAATAGTGACAATAGCCAAGATCTGGAAACAACCTAAATGTCCTTCAATGAATGCATGGATAAAGAAGTTGTGGTATACATGTGGTGGAATATTATGCAGCCATGAAAAGAAAAATGCTGCCATTTGCTATAACATGGATGGACCCTATGGGTGTCATGCTAAGTGAGATAAGTCACACAAAGAAAGAAATAATGTATGATATCACTTGAATGTGGTATCTAAAAAAGCTGAACTCATAGAAACAGAGAGTAGAATGGTGACTAGGTATGGGTCAGAGGAAGAGGATGTCAGAGAAGTATTGACCAAAGGGTACATGCTTGCAGTTAGAAGATGAGTAAGTTCTGGAGAACCAATTGTACAACATTGTGATAATAGTCAACAATACTATATTATATACTTCAAAGTTGTTAAGAGACTAGACTCTAAATGTTACCATTAAAAAGAACTCCTGGGGCACCTGGGTGGCTCAGTGGGTCAAGCCTCTGCCTTCGGCTCAGGTCATGATCTCAGGGTCCTGGGATCCAGTCCCACATTGGGCTCTCTGCTCAGAAGGGAGCCTTCTTCACTCTCTCTCTCTATCTTTCTGCCTGTCTCTCTGCCTACTTGTGATCTCTCTGTCAAATAAATAAATAAAATCTTTAAAAAAAAAAGAAATGCTAATTATGTGATGTGACAGAGGTGTTGGTTAATGCTATGGTGGGAGTCAAAGTACAATATAAAAATATTTCAAATCAACACATTTTACACCTTAAGCTCACACCATGTTGTGCATCAGTTACATCTCAATTTTTAAAACTTATAAGTAAATAAATAAAGAGAAATTATACCAAATCTACACAAACCCTTCCACAATACTGAAGGGGAAAAGCAAATACTTCCCAACTCATTCTATAAAGCCAGCATTAATACCCTGACAGCAAAACCAAAGATACCACAATAAAAAAACAAACTATAGAACAATATCCCTCATGAACACAGATTCAAAATTTCTAAACAAAATGTTATCAAATCAAATCCAACAATATATAAAACAATAATACATCATGACGAAGAAGTAATTCCCCTTCGAGGCAAAGTTGCTTTAACAATCAACAACCAACTAAGGCAATTAAAAAACAAAACATAATATTATTAAAAATACTTTTGTTTTTAGTGGTTTTCATTTTAATATTATAAAGCAACAAAAAAAATTTTTAAGGATTTATTTCTTTATTTTAGACAAGCATACTCCCTGTTAAGTGGGGAGCCCAACTAGGGCCTCAATCCCTGGACCCTGAGATCATGACCTGAGCCAAAATCAAGAGCCGGATGCTTGACCAACTGACCCACCCAGGCACCCCACAAAAAAGATTTTTTTAATATGAGAAAACAATAAAATAGGTATTTGAAAACTTTCACTATATAGTTTCTCATAAAAACTCATAACAAACTAGAAATCTATGGAGAGACTTCCTTAATCTGAAAAAAAGGCATATACATATACATATACAGACAGACAGACAGACAGACAGATATATGTAGATATAACTGCAGCGATATCATACTTCATGATGAAAGACCAGATGATTTTCCCCCTAAGGTCAGAAACAAGGCAAAGCCTTGATCTTGCCACTTCTATTCAAAATTGTAGTAGAGTCTACCTTGTGCAATAAAGTAAGAAAAAGAAATAAAGACATGGTATTGGAAAGGAAGTCATAAAACAGTCTTTATTCATATACAACATGATTGCCTATATAAGAGATATAAACCCATAAAATACTAATAAGTAGGTATTGAAAGATTGCAGGTACGAGATCAATATAGAAAAATCAATTTTTTCTATACACTCACATTGAATAATCAGAAATCAAAATTAAAAATCAGTAACATTTATGGGGCGCCTGGGTGGCTTGGTCTGTTAAGCATCCAACTCTTGGTTTCAACTCAGGTCATGATCTCAGGGCTGTGGGTTCGAGCCCCATGTCAGGGTCTATTTTCAGTGCAGAGTCTACTTCAGATTCTCTCTCCCTCTCTCCCTCTCACTCCCTCTCTCTCAAAGAAATAAATAAAATATTTTAAATAAATAATAAATATCGGTAACATGTACAACAGCAACAAAATTTTGAAATACAGATAAATCTCACAAAAGATGTGACATTTTATACACCAAAAATTACAAAACAGGAAACACTGCTGAGAAAAAGTAAGGAACAGCTAAAAAAATGCAGAAATAGACTATGTTCCTGGTCAGAAGACTCAATACTGTTAAAAGGTCAATTTTTCCCAAATTAGTCTAAGGATTCAACACGTTCCCAATCAAAATCTCAGCATGCATTTTTATAGAAATTGATGACATGATTATAAATTTCATATGAAAATTCTACGGACCTAAAAATAACCAAAACAATTCTAATTAAGAACAAGTTGGGGAAATATTTGCTCCTCTTCAATATATCTGGAAGAGCTGGAGTAGATTGGTATAATTTCTCATTTATTTATTTACTATTACTATTTTTAACAATTGAGATAACACTATTTCATCTCAAAATTTGTTTTACAGCTCTTATAATTAAG
The DNA here is from genome assembly GCA_004024625.1 of Mellivora capensis. NCBI lineage: Eukaryota > Metazoa > Chordata > Mammalia > Carnivora > Mustelidae > Mellivora > Mellivora capensis. The sequence goes on from PISX010007382.1 coordinate 50,700, forward strand.
ACAATGTGATATAGATATAAAAATAGATATAAAAATGAAACAAGAGAGGCCAGAAATAGACCCCTACATATTTATATGCCACTGATTTTTGACAAATGTAGAAAAGTAATTCATGTAAAGAATGGATAGACTCTTCAACAAATATTGTTGGAAAAATTGGGTATCTATATGTAAAAAGAAAAAAAAAGACAACAAAACCCTAAGGTCTAAGAAACTTAAAGAGTTCATGCATGATTTTCCAGGGCCCCTGTGGACCTTTTGAGATAGTATGGAAAAATATATGTACACACACACACACACACACACACACACACACACACATACACATACCCCTATACATACAATCTTCACCTTTATAGCTTTTATAAAACGTTTAGGTAAGTGATTCTCTTAAAATATTAAGAATAGCTATTTTAGATAGTAAGCTGATTTTAGAGACAAAAAAGTTGCAAAAAATCCTAACCATCAAGAAGTCATACTGAGGGGTGCCAGGGTGACTCAGTCCTTTGGGCGTCTGTCTTCAGCTCAGGTCATGATCCTAGGGTCCTGGAATCAAGCCCTACCTGGGACTTCCTGCTCAGTGGGGAGTCTGCTTCTCCCTCGCCCTCTGTCTGCTGCTCCCCCTACTTGCGCTCTCTCTTTCTGTGTCAAATAAATAATTGTTTTAAAGAAGTCCTACTGAAAGATAATCCGAAACAGTAAGTTTGATCCAGTTCCTTTGATTAAATGTGAAATAAAATCGATCAGCAACACTGAAGCGACCTCTAGGGTTACCAGCAGAGGGAAGATCCCATCAAAGGCAGGGGCCACACAGACAATCGGTCCAACAGTTTGCTGGTTAAAACAAAACCGGCTCATCTTTTACTACCCCAATTCCAATTAAATCTTAGTAAAACCCTTGTCTGGAATTGTTCAAAAGAGCTTTCAATGACTCTGGAAAACAACGGTTATTCTCAATCTCAAGCATTTTAGGCTGCTTTGAAAATCCGTGAGAGGGGTGCCTGCGTGGTTCAGTCGGTTGAGCTTTGCACTCTTGGTCTCAGCTTGATCTCAGGGTCCTGAGGTCCAGCCCCGCCTTGGGCTCCATGCTGGGCGTGGAGCCTCCTTAAAAAAAAGATTAGTTAAAAAAATCAATTAAAGAAATACATGAGGTTTTTCTAAGTACGTACTTATCTAGCAATAGAGTAAATTCTTCATAGGATAAGAAAATGAAAATACCCAGTAGAAAGGGGTCATGATTAAAGCTTATTCTCCTCAGAATGGATAGCAAAATCAAAGTTTAAAATGCTTTTACAGAAGGGGCTGGTGGAAGATTAATAATTAATGTATGGCAGCAATACAGAAATTTTGAATTGTAAATCCGATGAACAAAAAGTGGCATATTATGACAAGCAGGAGCAACAAGGGAGAGCAGGTGGAGGAGGGTCTTTTGCTGGGAGACGAAACAGAAAGCAGGCCTGATGGGGCTGGCGGGGTTTCCCTTTCTTTCCGTGCAAACTTTCATCTGGACGTGGACAACGCTGCAAAGTTCGGAGCCAGTGAGGGGAGGGAACTCTTTAACCAAAACAAATCAGGTTCACTTGTAGCTTTCCCAAGAGTCTTTCTCTTAAGAAAAGCCAAAGAAGAAAGTTTAACGCATCACTTTGATATGTGCTTTGCCCGCCAGTTCCCTGTACTTTCCATTTTCTTCCCATCTCCTTTGCTCCCGTTCTAACAGTTAGATTCTTTTTTTTTTTTTAATCCATTTCAATTTTCCTCTAATATTTGTGTATAATTTTTCCTCCTTTTAACTAAGCTCCTTTTGAAATGCCTCCCTTTGTGTGTCTCTAGGCAGGGGGCAGGGTCTTTGCTCTCCTCTTTGGCCCAGTTTACAGGGGGCTTGGGGCTTCACCGGGAGCTCTCAGGAGAATTGTGCAAATTGCACCCGGGCCTCCGTTGGAAGAGCCACTCATCCCGGCGACCCCGTGCTGTGCCCGAGTGCATCAAGGCCATGTCAACCCCTTGATGCTGCCTCACGCTGTGATCTCCCTTTGCATTGTGTCATATGTCACCATGGGTTTTCCCACAATGCATTCTTTAGTTCAGTGTCAGGGAAAAAGAACAAATAATGTGCTCCTGTGGCAGCCAAACATGCTACCTGCAAGGTTGGGGAGCAGAACACATTTTCCTCCTCTGGAGTGAATTCCCTCAGCTGACGCTGTCTCTTCCCTGCCATTATTCTCACTCTGCCCACCCCTCCCCTACTCTGACTTCACGGGCTCTGCGAAGTGCCCGTCTGCAGGTTAAAGCATTCATCTGGCAGGAGAATTTGGAGTCGCAGACAATCTTTGGAGGTTCATTGATCCATCTGTTTACACTAAATATATTCACACAAGAAAGACGAAATAAGATGTTCAGTATTGTCTCTATAGAGCTCCGTCATGAAGCTGTGTGAAAACTGGCAGAGGGCAGAAGTTTCCCTTAGGAAAAGGCCACTGAGAAATAATCTCTAAACTCATGAATATGTCTGTTTTTAATTGCCAGCTCATCATCTCTGTACCTTTTATAAATTATGATGAAGAATTCCTCTTTTGCTATGTGAAATAGCCAAACGCCACTGGCTGCCCCTAATCTGCCTTTCTGAGAAAGGAAAGTAGCCTTCTCCCTGATGATTGCATTCATTATCCGACTACATACACTCTCTTACACACGCCACATGCTGGAGCATGTATGGTCCTTGGAGGTGTTCACGCAAACTTCCTCTCCGCACCTGCCTCGTAGACAGAAGGAAAGAGACAAACAACATGTTAATCCTTAGGGCATCTGAAAGGATCAATGAGAAATACCAGACTTCCTCTCTCTGGGGAGGGTCCGCAGTTCACAATCAAGTGTTAAAAAAAAAGAAAGATCATGGGGCTAAGAGGCAGCTCCTCCCTAACCCCCCGGCTACATGGGGGACTTAATCAGAATTGCGGGATCTCAGACTCCTCCCCTCCTCCCCGAACCTATCAAGTCCGAATCTGCATTTTGACAAGCTCTCCAGATGGTTTGCTTACACATGAAAGATTGAGGAGCTCTACACTGCACTGTGCTTTGGTACATGTTTCCAGAAAGATGTAGCGGGAGCCGATTGCTTCTAGAACTTTTGCCCTGAGAGCAAACCACCTGGCCTACTGTAGATACAACTCACCCCCGTGAGCTACAAAAGGTATTCTTCATATTGACAGAGGAAGAGAAGGCTGAATAAAAGCACCTACTGGGTGCAAACATCTCTTTTCAGTTTATGGAGAAATGCATACGAAGTATCTATAATTTTGTTTGTATTAATGCACATGAAAATGGCTTAGCAACAAAGTAGAGACAGATCCCGGGTTGCTGTAACACTGAACGGAAGATGGAGAACACTGGTAAAGGGTAAAACAAAACAATTCAAATTTGCGTGTTGCGCTGACTGTATTATTCTGAAGGAGTTTGCAGTATGATATTCTACATCGAATCATTTAGATACTTACAGCGTGCATAAGTTGAAAATGATTATTTTTTTCTTCTGAAATGAACTGCTGAATATGTGTGAGCCCAGGTCTATCAAGCTTGCTTGCTTGCTTTCTCTCTCTCTCTTTCTCTCTCTTCCCCTTATCATTCCTGATGTCAAAGCATGAGTTTCTGATGCTATAGTACATCTCCTCACTCCAAGAGTCTTGTCTAAATACATATTCCAAGATTACATAGTACACCTCCTCACTCCAAGGTACTCCAAGATGTATATAGTACATTGCCTCACTCCAAGAGTATTGTCTAAATCCTGGATAGAATGAATCTTCCCTACACCTCTGTTCCACTTCTGCCCTTCTAAATACACTTACTTTACCAATGGTACTCTTATTTGTAACGAGGTGAATTCTAAGCTGCATGTATCGTCAGGTTCATGTCTGCTTACTGATACTTTTGTTTTATCCAATGCGTCTCAACGTGAAAATCTTATTTCACTAATGAAAAAGCTGAGTTCAGGAAATTTTTTACAAGTGTTACATATAAACAACCGTGAAAGAGTGTCCCCAACCCATAACAAGCCCGACCTTGTTTTCCTACTCTTGAAATGTCAGTCATAACAACATTGGGTGAATTCTACTGATTAGGTTAATTTCTTATCATTCCACATCACTAAGGTTTCTTTTTTTTTTCTTTCATTACCAAATATCCTTTTTAAAAAAAAGATTTTATTTATTTATTTGACAGACAGAGATCACAAGCAGGCAGAGAAAGGAGGAAGCAGGCTCCCTGCAGAGCAGAGAGCCCAATGTGGGGCACCATCCTAGGACTCTGGGACCATGACCTGAGCCGAAGGCAGAGGCTTTAACCTGCTGAGCCACCCAGGTGCCCTCGAAATATCCATTTTTTAAAATATTTTTAAATTACTAGACTTTATCTGGGGAGCAGCTTCTGGTTTATAGAAAAATGGAGCAGAAAGTACAGGCTTATATATGCCCTCACACTCCTCCCACTAAGATTTCCCTATTACCAACATCTTCCATCAGTGTGGTATACTTGTTGCAATGATGATACATAATTATTAACTAAATTCCATAGTTTAAAGTTCACACTTGGGGCACCTGGGTAGCTCAGTTGTTAAGCATCTGCCTTCAGCTCAGGTTATGATCCTGGGATTGAGCCCCACATCAGGCTCCCTGCTCAATGGGAAGCCTGCTTCTCCCTCTCCCACTACCCCTGCTTGTATTCCCTCTCTTGCTGTCTGTCTCTCTGTCAAATAAATAAATAAAACCTTTTAAAATTTAAAAAAATTAAAAAATAAAGTTCACTCTTTGTGTTGTACATTCTATGGGTCCAAATATCCATTTTTTTCATTGCATCACTGCTATAATGATTTTTGGATTTTCTTTCCACCTAATTAAGAGAAATACCTATACAGAAAGGGACAGGTTGTAACCAATCACCACATTACCTAGGTAAGGAACAGCTTTTGTTTCTTCTGTTTTCTTCTCAACTCTATGTATCAACATTTTCTCATCAAGTCATCCATTCAACCAATATTTGTTGAGCAGCTATTGCTTTCAGAGGACCTTGGTAGGTACCACTGGAGACTCAGGGATGTGAGGGATGTGTCTGACTTGGCATCCCTTTCTGGAACCGAGACTCAATCAGGAGGAATAAAGAAGTATGTATAAAAATAGGAAGACAAGGAGTGAAGAGCACTCAGGAGAAAAGTCATGGCCAGTTGTGTGGGTGGAGAAGGATGGGCTTCATGGCGATGGCAGCATTTGAGAGCCAGGAAACACAAATGGAATTTGAAGATGCACTAGTCAAGCATGGGACTGGCTGGGAGAATCCCTGTAGGGAAAATACTGATGATAGAGAAATGTGGGTCTTGTAAGAAAGCTAGAAGGAGTTCTGACTGGTTGAAGAGGAGGGTCGGGCAACAAAGCTGAGACTGGATTACCCATTCCTCTGATGAATACTCTTAGAACATTTAAAGATATGCTTCTCAAAGTAACAAGACACCCCAAGGCTGTTTCTAGAGCCAAATTTCTCTTAGTGTGCTACTTGGGTCACCATAACAGAACCAGTCTCTTGGGGTCCTTATTTCCAGGCATACTGTACACTCACCTAATCAGGATCTGGGGGCAGGAGGTGAGAGTAGAGACCAGGAATTCACATTTTTACTGAGGATTCCAGGTGATCCTTATTTACACTATAGTGTGAGAACTGCTGATAATGTTCCTAAGACAGTTAGGAAATGTACAAGGACAAAATAGTATTATATAATACTTTTAAATTTAATTCAAAATCCACACAAGCTTTTAAAAATAAAGACTTCAAAAAACATATCTATGAGTAGATATCCACTCACTCTCCTCTCTCATTAAAATTATTTGGATAGAGGGGTGCCTGCAAGGTTAGGTCAGTTAAGCATCCAACTCTTGATTTCAGCTCAGGTCATGATCTCAGGGTGTGATCCTGGGTGTGGAACCTGCTTAAGATTCTCTCTCTCCTTCTCCCTCTGCCCATCCCTCCAAACTCCCTTTCACCTGCTCTCACTCTCTCTCTCTCTCTCTAAAAAAAAATTTGGGTGGAAACATATGAATAGCTCTGTACCAAAAGCAGACCAAAGATTCTAGTATGCTACTAATATGTGGACATATATACAGATTCTTTGGTGTAAACTCTGTTTTGTGCATCTGTATAAATATCCTCTTTTTCTGCAATGATCAGCTTTGGCCTCCTTCACACTTCCCCTGGTTTGATGGCAGACCATAATAATGTCACTTGGCTATTCTTAAAAAACAGCTACTAGATGTTGATGATACTTACTGCAGCAATATTTATGTGAGAATCCTAAAATACTTGGGAAAATGTTTTGAGTGTGCAAAGGCTGGCATAACCGTAAATTCTGAGTAATGCTGCATTTGGGCAGGACATAAAGTTCAATCACCTCGGATTTTCTGGACCATTTGGTTCATTGTTTTGTATACTCATGTGACCCTTCTTAGTCTAACTGGACATGGAGCTCTTCCTAGCTGATCAGCTATCGAACTGATGAATTGAAGAATATCATGATTTCCCAAGTTTCATTTGCTTCTTGGGTAATTCTTCTCTACAATGAAGAAATCATTTCAGTGGCCAGTCTTGGATTTCTTTTTATCTCAGATTCGTGAAGATCAAGCTTCAGACTTTTCTGTCCAAACAGAAGTGAGAACAGAAGGAAAATCAGTCTTCAAAACCATGTCCATCACAAGATGTGCTTGAACAAAATGCCTGTTGATAACAAAAATAGAAAACCCTCCCTTTGAAAGAAATGTACCAAACAACACAGATACAAAGATGTATGTAATTTATTACCAGAAAGATGAATTATAGAGGCAAAAGCAGTCAGTGCTTGATTTAACAATTTAATACCAAATCACCAGTTATCCACAAGGGCGAATGGTTATCTCCTCCTCATCCCACCCCCACCTCTCACCTCCCACCCTTTCTGCTTTGGAACTTACTCCTCTGAATAGAGGTGCAAAACCAGAGATGCAAAGAGAATTTTCCCTCTTTTCATTCTTCAACATTTATAAGAAGGGAAACAATTACCCTCCAAGTGTGTTGTGTTGCTGTTTTGTGTTTTCCACAAGTCACTGCTATAGTGCGTAAGGCCATGTCTCTGTCCCATTAGTAACATGGCTGTCTCCCCATCTTTAGTACGTACCTGGAGCTCCTCTGTGGGCCACCCCATTAGCTATTTGGTCTCCATCTTCATTCAATTGAAATAACTTTTTAATATCACACCCGACTTTTCTTAACAGAATCTCTCATCTTACCTAAGTTGTTACTTTTCGGAGTCTTTGGTCAGAGAATCCTATCTACATTATCTCTAAGCTTTAAGAAATTTACCTTCCTGAAGTCTAAATCTAATCTGATAATGTCCAGTTTTCCAGCCCTTTGTCATAGTAAATTTCTAGGATAAAACAGTAATTTTTCCTACAGTTCCATTAATTTCCACATTCTTGACTATTCTTCCTTATTACTCCAAATAACAGACCTAAATGGTTCCTTCTAAACCCCATCCACTTCAATGCCCCCCCAAGGTGTCTCCATACTGAGACACACACACACACACACACACACACACACACACACACACATTTCTCAGGATATCCTTAGTTCACCCCAAAACAAATTTTCTTCAGTGAGACCAAATATTTAGGGTCATAACCAAGAAAAAAAGGGTTACTCAGGTATTCAATAGTTATAACCTCACAAATAGAACCCAATTTTTGCAAGCCCACTAAAGAATGCATCAGATTAGATGCTATGCTTTGTTGGAGTAGAATTTCCAGCAAAGCGCCAAATATGTGAGGTCCCTCACATTGGCCTTACCTTGACTCTACCATTGTCGTTACCTGAATTGTAATAGTTTATTCCACAAGGTACATCTGTTCAGGAAGCCTTCAGTTTAATACATAAAACATCTATTTTTTCCTTTGCAAAATAATATATATACATACATTATATATAATATATATGATATTATATATGTGTATTGCATATATGCATTATATATAATGTGTGTCTATATATATGCCCACAAACATATATATACACACACACATATATATATATATATGTGGTTACATGATATATATAGAATATATACATGATTTTTGAAAATGTAACTTCACATTTTCAGAAATATTTCTGTTTCTTATAAGCAGTTATTAATGACAAAGACTATTCAGGAGCTCTTTTTAACTTCTTTGCCTCTTTCCCCGTTCAATCCAAGTTTAACACTCATATTTAATAGTAATTCCATGTGAGAGCAAGAAAACGCCTCTCTACACACCCTCAAGCCTAGAGCAGTAAAAGATAAAAAGTTATGATAGTATTCTGGTCTTGAGAGAATCAGAATGCCTATTTACTTCTCTTTTGTGGAAGTGCACTTGAAAAGGAAAACGTGAAGCCCTACCCCAGTGTGAGATTAAAAGCAGAGGGAGGTTTTCCTTATAACTACAAATGATCTACACGGAGAGAACAAGTAATGATGAGTTTTTGAAAATGATAAGATTGTAGCAATCCAGAGCACTGCAAGAAATTGGCAAATTGTAAAACGACCAGAAGGAGCCGCGGCGAAGCTCTAATTTTTGTGGGCTCTCCAGCCTCAGCAGAAAGAGGACAAGCCGGCAGCAGAATTGCTCTTCCTCTTTCCAGGGTGGCCAGACCTTCTAAACCATAAGATAGGAGAGGTTAACTGCATGGTCTTGGTGGCAGGGAGTGAAAGGATGATGGCCACAGAGCACAGGGCAGGGGAGATATCTGTAAACTCATTTCTGTCATTGCTTTAGGGACACAAAATCCTGTTGGCTTTATTGAATGTGGTAACTGTCAGGATGTTATGAACATTAACAGGGTCTGTAGAAGTGACCCCCGCCGTTGACTAGATAGCTCCCTTTGGAACAAGGTTACGACTTGTATCAGGCAAAGCGATGCCTGATTACAGAATGGAACTTCATACTCAGGTAAGACTCAGGAGGGATCTGGGAGCTGATAATCATCTATCGGTAAAACCCCTTCACACCGCTAGACCAAAATTCTGTCCCAGTTTAAATTCCTTATCTTTTTAAACGAAACTAAGTGCAAAGAAAGCCTCAGTGATGAAACCAGGAAGTACTCAAATGTCATAGGCACTTTGTAGATCTTTTGAGACCCATGCCCCTCCCCCAAATTTTGAAAAGTATTCGGGATTTCTTGTTCACAGTCATGAAAGAAATGGACCATTAAAGATTCTAAAAAAACCGTGACCTCCTTGTTCAGATCAGATCATCCTTCCACCAGTGAGTTGGTTAGGCACCTAACTCATCCTTCCCTTCTCCCCAACTAGCACTGTGTCCTAACCCCAAAGACCTGCACCCCACCCTTCCTGACCCCTAACATAGTCTCTTCACTGTGTTCCTCTGTATTCACACTTCTGCTTCTCCTTCACACCTTAGCCCTGTCCCTACCTGGTCCCCGAGTTCTGGAAGGCTGCCCCAGCTTCTTGCAGTGAAGCCTGCCACGCCTGATAACAAGAGCAATCACCACTTCTAGAAAACTACCTATTCCCCTTATTCATTGCAATCTAACAGCTATTTTTGTAAAGTCTCCCTTGCTAGTAATTTTTTTCAGAATGTCAATACTGCTTACTATTCCCTCTATTTTTGGTTCTTACAGAAAGGATGTGAGAAATTAGCTCAATGTGGTAAAATGTAAAATGAGCTTTATACGAAATTTCATGTATTAATTTGGTTATTTTCTCTTGATAGCACAGCACTGTATTAAAGGTCTCCAGTTCAATTCACTGATTCATTTATTCATTGATTCATTCATTCAACCAACATTGATCCCTCCCATTTTCTCAATGTTTGATTTATAAAATATCTTGTCTAAGAGAGTTTTGCTGTGATCGGGGAATCATAACTGATGCTTTTTATTCTTCCAATTATTTCAATGCAAACATTTCCAACCTGCTTTTTATTTCCACTGATTTTCACACAGATTTATTCTTTCTCATCCTACATAATGGATTTTTCTTCTTCTCTATGCCTATGTTTAAATATTTCCTTTATTTGTTATGTGTACCTTTTCTTTGCAAAATAATTATAGCTACGGTGTATAATTATGGTTTAATCATTGCATCCATTCCGTTCAATGATCCCTTTACTAAGTGGAATTACATGTCGAGTTAAAACCCTCATCAAGTGCTAGTTTTCAAAGAATAAGCTATGCAGTCTTGCTGAGTTTTTCCCAGCACTTGCCTTTTCCAGAACAAAGCATTCTTCCAGAGTGAATGGTTTACAAAAATCTGATAGCAACTCAGTCGGATAAAAAAAAAAAAAAATGAAAAGTCTATATTTTAGCTGTGTTGCAGGCGAGAAAGAACTATGAAACTGAATCTATCTTCAAATTATAGAAATTGACTGACTTTAAAGATATATTTAATGGTTCACCTTTCAAGATTCAACTTTTTAAGACATATTTGAAATGAGTTTTTGAAGTGCCGACAACTCTTGCTCCTCCAGTAACCCCTGTTTTCTTTTTAGATATTTTGCTCTGAAGAAACTTCTTCATTGGAAAAAATAAAATTAGCATATAATCCCTACTCTTCCTTTGCTTTTTATTTTCTCACTTCAACCCATTTTTAAAAAATAGAATGTAAACAAATCAATAAATAAAATAATATCTTCATTAGTGATATTTACCTTCCAATATGCTGGACACTCTGCTAAATTCTTCACATGGATCAGCCTCTTTGATCCCTATTCAAAATAATGTTGTTCCTATTATCATCCCCATTTTACAGATAAGCTAACGGGTCTTTAAAAGGTTAAGTGACTTCCCAAAGTCATACAAGTATTGTGATTATAACATCAATAAATGACCTCATTAGAATCCACATGCTGATGAGGTCTGGGTTATATGAGTTAAATAGCACTTCCTAAGGTCATCATGGGAAAATCAGAATCTATGACCTTAAAATCACTGAGAAATGGGAACTTCACACTGTGTGCAAACTTCAGTATCCACAGCAGTGGGGCTAGTGCTCCAGGAAAGACTTTTCTGGCATCACAACATGTACATCAGACTTTAAATCACTCTTGGTCTCTACCTACAGTTCATTGACAACCGTCTACCTGCTGTATTATCATTTTTTATTATAACCAAAGGGTTCCTAACAATTAGACTATAGATAAGAAAGACGAACCATAATTTGCAAGCTTCAACCAACACCCTTTTGATTTGCTGTGTCATAAATGAACCACAAAACACTCATATGCAGTTGACCCTTCACCATGGGGGATTGGGGCACTGACTTCCACCCTACACAGTCAAAAATTTGAGTATACCTTGGACTTTCCCAAAAATTAACCATGAAGCCTACCATTGACCAGAAGACTTACCAATAGCATAAATAATTAACACATATATTGTATATGTTTTATATGCTATATTCTTACAATAAAGTAAGCTAGAAAAAGGAAAATCATAAGAGAAAATACCTTTACAGTATGTACCATATTCACAGAAAAAATCTGCATATAAATGAATCCAAGTAGTTCAAACCCCTGTTGTTCAATGGTCAGCTGTATGAGTGTGAGTATAATATAGATCATATTACATTATATATATAAAGGCAAGAATAATTTATTTATTTGCATGTCTTTAAAGAACATGAGATACGTATTTGTGTGTCTTTTAGTGTGATCGCTTTTATTCAACTTGTTCTAAATGTGACCTATTTTTGAGTAGTTCTATATTTTGTTTAGGAAGTCATCATACATGTCACAGAAATTATCTCTGCTCAAAGAATTCAAAAGCAATAAACATCAAGCCTCAATAAGACTCAATTTAAGGATTTTGCAGTTTCTCAGGTTTATAATATAGATTAATAGCATCGTTTTCTCAATGAACCACAATTATGTCAATTAATGGAAATTTCCAGGTAACAAGATGCTGAGAATAGATGTTTTAATATTCGCACATGCACACACAGACACACAACTATACACACACACATTCACACAACACTCACAAATAAAATGAAAACGGTAGTTAAAGCTCCATTTCTTCAGCAAACTCTGAGTAAAATAACTAACATTATTTGTAGTCTGGTTGCCCATAAAATTTTCAGCAGCTGAATAAATACCTGAGTTTTGCCTTCTCTTTGTTTCCATTTACTTGCATACCTGTAAGCCCCTTTCCACTGCCCTCAGGTAGACCACTGGGAGCCCAGTGCCTAGTGGTGTTAATAAGAGTTGAGTGCTTACTTTCCTGAATGCTGCATATAAAGCACCTTCATGTGTCAGCTCCAAATGCATAACACAAATAGGAGTAAACACTGGTTTTATATGGAATCCTTCATATACAAATGATCCCAAAGAGCTTTACAAACAATGAGTTCCACACTGGGATGGTGTAAACAAACGTGGCAGCCATTGGGCGCTCGACTGTAATTCACACAGACACCTCCTTCTAATGTCACAAAGTATACAGTCTATCTTCCCCGCATTCCCTCCCACGGCAGAGTGTCTGCATATGCAGCTCGCTGTCAGTCACAGAGCTCCACTCACGCTAATGTAAAGAAAGAGAAAATTCCCCATTTAAAGCTTTGATACAGTAACTTGCACAGGAACTTCCTGCAGGGGAGGAGGCAGAGGGGGGGGGCGCTCAAGGGAAATCAGTGTACTTGGGGCAATTTACTAGCCCCACTGATTGCCGCCTGGTCGGGTTTCTATAGGACTCATCCCAACCACCTGACCCACTGTCCCCATCTCCTCCTAACACAGAAAAGCCCCTAAATATCAGTTTTGAACAACCAAAGAGTACTTTAGTACTTAGCTCATACTCAGCATTTTCCCTGCCCGCATTTTCTTGTTATTCATTTCGTTTCTTGAACAGTGCCTGTCTTCCTCACCAAGTCAATAGTAAGAAATCCCGTCTTGTTGCTTTCGTAGCCAGCACTTTCCACCACTGCCCTCAAATGACAGCACCTACCCACGCTCTACTGGGCTAGGAGAACTCCAGTAACAGGCTCTCATAGGAGCTGACTAAATAAATCCAGTAAATATGTTCCAAGACATAGGCATCAAAAGGAAGAATGTTACATTTTGCATCTTCAGTTCTAACAGAACCTGTATCTAGATCATTACAAGAATGAGTTTTCTTTTCTTTTTCTTTTTCCTTTTTTTTTTTTTTTAATGTTAGTGGAAAAAAACAAGCCTTTCCAGCAACCCATTTACTCAGTAATATCCACATACCTCTTATCCAAATTTCTGTCAAGTTCTTTCAGGTCCACAGCAAGCTGGCTCTGCTGGAACGGGCTGAAAAACAGAAATTACCATCATCGGTTGTTGCCCTGGGAAGCTCTTCCAAGGCATCCCTTAGGAACAAGAATCGTACATTGTCCTCTTGGAACAAGGACCCAATACTGGCAGGATTCTTGATGCCCATATCTGCTTGATAGTTGCCAGAAAGGAAAGGAGAACGACACACTTTCTTCTCTTGGCTTTTTCAGAAATAGTTTCTGTGAGCTGGGGTCTTGGGTCACCTGACACACTTACACCACTTTTAAGGTTAGGAATAACAAGGGCACATGCAGAGCAGCTGGATGCAATGAATGCCAGCCCCTGCTCTCCCTCCCCCTGCACCTGGCTCTTCTCTGCAGGGGAGGCTTTCCAAGGGATCAATCTAGGGACACTGCATGATGCTCACCCCCACCCCTCTGAACCCTACTTCTGGTTCTTTCAAAGCTCCAGAAGCTCAGACCTTAATTCATTTTCTCTTTTCACCACACTGTGACCCTCCTCTTCCCTTCCCTGGGCCAGTTCCTCTACTCTCTCATCTGGGTTCATGGTTCAGAGACCCATCGAAATCAGGAAACTCATGCATGGGCCAAAATCATATCATATTCTCTTAATTAAAAGGAACTTATTTCGGGGTGCCTGGGTGACTCAGTGGGTTAAAGCCTCTGCCTTCAGCTGGGGTCATGATCCCAGGGTCCTGGGATCAAGCCCCGCATCGGGCTCTCTGCTCAGCGGGGAGACTGCTCCCTCCTCTCTCTCTGCCTGCCTCTGCCTACTTGTGATCTCTGTCTGTCAAATAAATAAATAAAAATTTTTTTAAAAAGGAACATATTGGGATGCCTGAGTGGCTCAGTTGGTTAAGCAGCTGCCTTCAGCTCAGGTCATGATCCCAGCATCCTGGGATCGAGTCCCACATCGGGCTCCTTGCTTGGCGGGTAGCCTGCTTCTCCCTCTGCCTCTGCCTGCCACTCTGTCTGCCTGTGCTCGCTTGCTCTGTCTCCCTCTCTCTCTGACAAATAAATAAATAAAATCTTTAAAAAAAAAAAAAAAAGAACATATTTCGTCTTCTAAAAGAATCTTACATCATCAGAGGGAACTTTTTAGATGCTAAATCATAATACAGTCTCTGGAGCCACACTGCCCAGGTTCAGATACTGTGTATTCTACAAGTTGTGTGACCTTGAGCAAGTCAACATTGACTGTGCAGAGATAATACAAATACTTGCTTTGTATATATTTTATTTGGATTAACTGAGTTAATATAAGTAAAGCCTAGTTGGCCCATAGAAGCACTATAGCCTTATTGGTTTAACAAACTAGAAATTCATTTCTCACCTTCACGAAGTCCAGTTGTGGTGACTCAACAGCACAGGCACCCTCCACCTTGTGTCCATGCCATCCCCCGGTCATCTGTTGGATCCTCCCTGGCCAGCAGATGAGGAAAGAAAGAAAATAGAGTGCAAGGAGAGTTGTGAGGGCAGTGGCAAGGGGCCTGGCCTGGAAAGGACGTACCTTTCTCCCTGTCCATCCCATTGGCAGCACTCAAATCACATGGTCTCATGGAATGGAAGTGGGGCTGTAGTCTGGTTGTGTGCCCAGGAAGAAGAAACCTTCACTGATCATATATTAGTTTACTTTCTCCCACAACCACCTCATGACCCTCAAGGGAGATTGTTCCTGAACAAACCTCAGGGCTAATTTAAGACTGAAGTAATTTAGACACTAATTAACTCACTTTGAGTTATCAACTGTTGATATTATCTCCTATCAGCCATAAACTGTCCTTCCTCTCATTTCCTTATCCTTATCAGCATGAAGCAATGCTGGATGATTTTCTAGCTGGATGATTTCAGGATTGGGGAGCAGGGAGGGAGAGAGAGCCTGGGATTTCCAGGTTGACTGTTTCTGTCATAGGGAACTATACAAAAACAGAGATCACTAAACCAAGTCTGGCCTTGCCCTCTGAGGCTGAATTGTAGCTGCAGACAATACTGGGAAGTGCCCCCAGGACTCCACATAATTACCGCACCTCCCAACTCCCAGCCCTGCCCCTCACTGAGGATTCCTGCCGCTCACTCTCCAGCTCTACATTGACTTGTCAAGTGGAATTTAAGCAGCATCTGTTTTGCAAGGCCAGGAATAGAACCATCTCTCCATGGTCAAGGACCCTTACCAGGTCTCCCTCTAGGTCTAGATCTCCTAATTACCTAAGGGCACCCTTCGTATGTAAAGATTTTAAAAATATCCCTACTTATTGAAGATTGCTCATTTTATGCTCAAAAATTAAAGGATTCAGTTTCCATATTCCTACCGCCCAAAGTCAGTCATGATTTTGTGTTATAAGAATTTGTCTTCTCCACATACAAATGGCTATCAGACACATGAAAAAATGTTCACCACTAGCCTTCAGGGAGATTCAGATTAAAACCACATTGAGATACCACCTTACACCAGTTAGAATGGCCAAAATTAACAAGACAGGAAACAACAAGTGTTGGAGAGAATGTGGAGAAAGGGGAATGCTCTTACACTGTTGGTGGGAATGCAAGTTGGTGCAGCCACTCTGGAGAACAGTGTGGAGATTCCTCAAGAAATTAAAAATAGAGCTTCCCTATGACCCTGCAATTGCACTACTGAGTATTTACCCCAAAGATACAGATGCAGTGAAAAGAAGGGCCATCTTTACCCCAATGGTCATAGCAGCAATGGCCACGGTCACCAAACTGTGGAAAGAACCAACATGCCCTTCAATGGATGAATGGATAAGGAAGATGTTGTCCATATACACTATGGAGTATTGTGCCTCCATCACAAAGGGTGAATACCCAACTTTTGTATCAACATGGACGGTACTGGAAGAGATTATGCTGGGTGAAATAAGTCAAGCAGAGAGAGTCAATTATCATATGGTTTCACTTATTTGTGGAGCATAACAAATAACACGGAGGACATGGGGAGATGGAGAGGAGAAGGGAGTTGAGGGAAATTGGAGGGGGAGATGAACCATGAGAGACTATGGACTCTGAAAAACAATCTGAAGGTTTTGAAGGGACCGGGGGGTGGGAGGTTGGGTGAGCCTGGTGGTGGGTATCATGGAGGGCATGTATTGCATGGAGCACTGGGTGTGGTGCATAAACAATGAAATCTGTTACACTGAAAAGAAATCAAAAAAATAAAAAATTTAATAAAAAAAAAAAAAAGAATTTGTCTTCTCCAGATCCTAACCCTGGCCTTGGTCCAATGCCTGCTTTTGGTGGGAATTTTCTGCTACCTAGAATCTTCTCAAAGGATTGGGGACCCAAAAGGAACCAATATTACATGGATTATTGGCTTAGTCCACCCTTCTTGCCACTGTTTCCTTCAGGCAATATAAGGTAGTGTTCTGAAACCAGACTGCATAGGTCTAAATATTGTCTCTCTCAATTACTCTGACAAGTCTATGTGATCTATGTGACCTTTAGCCAAGCGCTGGTTTTCATAGGCCTCAGTTTCCTCCCATATTATGGGAATAACGATAATATCTACCTCATGGGTTGTGCAAGCATTAAATGAATTAGTACACATAGAGCACATGGAGGTTTGGCACACAGTAAGTATTTGCCATCATGATTATAAGGTAGGGTACCCCATTTGCTCACTATGTAATAGACATAACTACCCTAAAACAGAAATTGCCAACCTCTGAGCTATAAATGGATATACCGAAAATACAGACTCTCAGTCCTCAGAGAGGGTAGGCAAGGCCTTCAGTCACCTCCTGCCATGAGCATCCCTAATAACTTCTCCCCAAAGTCAAATACAAATATTATCATTATTCTATGTGCCACGATGTGACAAAGCAAGAAAGCACTCTCTCAAAATTTCCTATGGAGACTATGATCAAAAAAAAAAAAAAAAAAAAGAAAGAAAGAAAGAAAAAAAGAAATCTTATTCCACTAAAGTTTAAACCAAGCAAGTGAGGATAGACTCACCCAATTTTCCACCACATTAAGGCCATTAACTTCTGACCCAGGTTTCTGAGAAATATTTCACAGGCAGAGGATCATACTAGAAGACAGAACAGAGGATGCCAGAATTTCTTAAGCACTGACCTGAACATTTTCAACAGTGGTTCCTGAAATGGGAATCCTGGACCGTGTCTGACAAAAGGATACTCACTGAGGGTACACTTTCCTTTCTCATAACAGAACCCCATAGGAACACTCAGTGCTCACCCTACTGCACTTGGAGGTCTGATTCTCCTCATCTTTGGAGTCTGTGAACTCCCTGGCACCTGTGTGCTCACGGGGAAGGCTGTGTCCTCCAAGTCCCCAGCCCTGTGTGATTCTCAAAGCCATTAGTGGAGGAGACAAATTCAGGCAATGACTCCCTAACTACCCACACGTCAAAGTTTTTTCTTTTACGTATGTGCGCAAATTGCATCCATCGCTGTGAGTTTGAAGACAGCAATGTTAAGACTAGGTCTTATATAACAGATGAAGACTTTTACCAGACAGCTGGAGTCACTCCAGCACTGGTTCAAAGTCAAACTCTGACTTCTTTCCGGTCTCCTTAAATGAGCCCTCCATCAAGCCATCCCACTGCAAAACAGGTAATTAATGTAATACTTCTGCCTCAGGCTCATTATATGCAAAAAAGACATCTTTTGCTAAAAACAACAATCATAATGCTTTGTTTTACACAACACTTCACAATTTAAATAATGTTTTCACAAGTTTTGATCATAGAAAAAACCAGAAATCTAGGGAACTATTTCTATTGTAAGGCCCCTCTCAGTGCTAGTTTTTCCTGGTCACCGTGGGACTTCATTTGGGAGGGGGTGATGTTGAGACTCTTCCTGGAAACCAAACACCAAAAAGATTTTCTTTTATAAATGATGGTGCGCACGCGCGCGTGTGTGTGTGCATGCGTGGTAATAACTGATCACTATAATTACAGAAAGAGCTATCATTTCCTGAGCTTTTACTAAGTGTCAAGAAAATGCCTCTAATAGTTTTACTCTCTTCCTCACTAAGGTATAAACCAAGTGTCCTTTAAAGGACAAAGGAATTCACATTGTCTTGATCAAGGAGCTTGAAACTTGCTTGAAATGCTTTGTTAATCTCTGAATCCCTGATGACA
The DNA here is from genome assembly GCA_004024625.1 of Mellivora capensis. Classification (NCBI taxonomy): domain Eukaryota; kingdom Metazoa; phylum Chordata; class Mammalia; order Carnivora; family Mustelidae; genus Mellivora; species Mellivora capensis. The sequence continues at coordinate 69,134 of PISX010007382.1, forward strand.
CATAGTAGGTATTGAATAAGTTTTTGATAAATTAATTCTTTAAATGATTAGTATAATAATCTTCTCTGAGCTCTTCAAAAATTGATGTTCCAATCAAATATGTATCAATATTTCCCAATTAGAGTCACTGAGATTTACAATCAAAGCAATAGGCCTTCAAGTAAACTGGGGAGTTAGTTCACACACCATTCAAACCATTTCTCCTCTATTACATTAATTTTCAATGCAATACCAATAACTTATACAGTTCATTAGCTCAAAGATTTTCATAGGTATAAAATATGTATTTCAAAATTTGAGTTGTCCATCAGTTTTTATACAGTGCATGCTTGTTGTAATGAATGCTTTATTCAAAGCCACTGGAGTTAATGCAACTGATCAGAAAAGTGAATGTACTTCACCAGTTTAATCATCCAGTACTTTTACATTAGAATTTTTAATCAGTTCCATCTTAAAAATTTAACTAAGCTTTTGACAATGACCACATGTGCCTTGAGAGGAACACCAGGTTGCCTAAGCCGCTCGCCACAACAGCACTTTTTTTTTTAATCTTTCTCTTTTTTAAATTTCTTTTTATTTTATACAACATCACTTTTGGTTGCTTTTCCGGTGATGATATATTTCTAAAATCATGATGGCAGTTATTATTAAAGGTAGTAGAATTCAAAATGTGAATATTCACTCTACATATGCCTTTCCCTGGAGTGTTACAAACATTTAAGACAAGAATAATCTGTGTTAGCAATGATATTACATGCCACTGATCAAATTTTATATTTTGAGGGCGCCTGGGTGGCTCAGTGGGTTAAGCCTCTGCCTTTGGCTCAGGTCATGATCTCGGGGTCCTGGGAACGAGCCCCGCATCGGGCTCTCTGCTCAGCAGGGAGCCTGCTTCCTCCTCTCTCTGCCTGCCTCTCTGCCTACTTCTGATCTCTCTCTGTCAAAAAAAAAAAAAATTTAACTAAACTTTTGTTTTCAACCTTTGTAATTCCAGAGAAATGTGTTTAAAATAATCATTTTAATGACTTAATGGGTTTGATATTTTATGTCTGAATGAAATGTAGTTACCAATTTCATACAAGTACACTTAATGCTCAATAATGCCTTGTTACCACGGGTAAATCAGCAAGATTTAATTTATCTGCTTTAATCTATCTCTTTTGGTGTTTTGATTCTGGTTTTTCTTTGACTTTATGTCATTTTTTACATTCTTGTTTGTATAACGCCACCCTAACATTTAAAAATTTACACACTATGTTATTTGCATGTAAGTCACATTATCACCAGATAATGATTGAAGCCAAAATTAATTTCACCAATATTTGCAATGGAGTATTTACCATTATTGCAGATTTTTGTAATTTCAATAAAAATATGAATACTGCCATTTTTGTAGGTCAAAAAAATCTAATGTTAGAATTTCGTATGGCTCTATCTAATCCAAACACCCATTCGAGCCTTAAATTACAACTGCTGATTCTTTTAAATTCTGGGAGGATGCACAGTATAGTACAAAGAATATGAATAGGGAAGTTAGTCCGAACTAGTTTTGAATCTCAGTTCTTCATACATACTAACTCTGTGACCTTGTAAATCTTCTTAACTTCTAAACTCTTAATTTCCTCACCTATGGAAATGAAATGGGCTCTAAAAACTGTAGTACAAAGGGCAATTGACAAATTGATCAAATAAATGCCTCTAATTTGTTGTATGAATCAGGTTTGTGCTTGCATGCATGTGTATATGTGCACGTGTGTGTTTGTGCATGCACGCACATGCATGCGTGCCTACTGAGATGAGCTGCACGTAACACTATAATTTAATTTGCCATTCTGGCAAGAGCTGATCCTATGAAATGCCTCCCATTTATTTTTATCTCAAGTGTAAATTCAGGAAAGTTTTCATTTTCTTCTTACGAAAAAACTGTTATGAATTATTATTAATCATTTAACAAATTCATTAGATTATGAATATAGGTTAAAATATATTAGGTACTTAAAATATATACATATATTAGGTACTTGCAGTTGATTACTATGACACGGGGCTGTTTTCCTTCCAGGTGATCCTAATTGCTCACTTTGAGAAACGAATGGGCAGCAAGTTTCACTCTTTCATCAAATGGAATTTTCCTGGTTTTTCACACATCCACTAAGAATTTGTAACATGTCTTCTGGCGATTTGAAAATTTATGATGGAAAAAAAACTGATATTTTAAATTATTTCTACTTTTCCAAAATTGCATTCAAAGAAGACACAAGGAAAAGAGCAGCAATTTTTAACATACCCCCATTCACAGAGCCAAATGTTTTGTTTGTAGCTTTGTATTCTTTGTTTTTGTTTTTTTTTTGAAAAATATTTTATTTATTTATTTGACAGAGAAAGAGATCGAAAGTAGACAGAGCAGCAGGCAGAGAGAGAGGGAGAAGCAGGCTTCCTGCTGAGCAGAGAGCCCCAGGGGGTCTGGATCCCAGGACCCCGAGATCATGACTAGAGCCAAAGGCAAAGGCTTAACCCACTGAGCCACCCAGGCGTCCCTGTATTCTTTGTTTAAAAAAAAATTCTGTCCACTTTCATTTCTGAGTTTTACTGAAACCTAACCAAGTTTTTTGTGTAGATTTCAGTGCTTTCTATAGTCCCTGTTTTGTTCTTTGGTCTCCTGCTTTAGTCCTTTAGAGTCAAAGTGGAGGTCAGAATAAACCCTCCTCAATTCCTGACTTTAAAGGATGAGAAGATAGAGGCCATTAAATTGTAAGAGAAAAAATATTCAAAGCACTCTTACCTTACTTGATCAGGTTTTCAATTCCAGTCACTATATGAAAGAAGGGATTATCCTGTTACAGACATTATATTTCAACTATCTGGGGCTGATATCTTTCTTACTTATGTCAAAGATTACAGTGTTACTTCATTTATCCCAAGACACATTCAAGAGCAGCCACTGGAGTGATCTTTATGTAAGACATAGAACTATACCACCTCCCTACAAAAAACTGTTATTGGCCTAAATAGAATCTACATAAAACCTTAATTTCTTAGTGTGCATTGGTGGCCATCTGACTGCCCAGCAACTGAATTCCCTACAGATGTGGAAGGAGATCCTATTTTGTGAGTCTTCCTGAAGCCAAGGGTCCAAGCCTAACACTTGCGTCCCTGGCCCATTAGGGCACACAGCTATTTCTATGCTTGAACAGTTGGACCCCTTCAGCTGGGATTCTGAGTCCTGAGAGAAGGCCAAAAATCTATAGAGATAGGTGAGAAATTCTTCCTTGTTGAGGGCACTTAGCAGCATGAACTATCTAATGGAGGCATCAACACTGGCCTAAAGAAAGAGAGTCTCCCCTTACCCTTCCTTAGTTCCTGCTCATTCTTCAAACCCCTTTGTCCATATTTTCCATCCATCAGGGATGCTATCCACTATATTATAATCAATCCCTTTCTGTTTAGGATAGCTATGGCTGCCTTCCATTGTTCGCAGCCAAGGATCTGACTGATACCTGGCCTGTGAGTCTTGATTTTTATCCAGTTTTTCCCAGCGTTGACTGCATTCAAGTTCACTGGACCTTTTTTTCAGTTCCTCAAATATTTGAATCTTTTCCCTCCCTTTGTACATTCAGTTCTTTCTTCTGAGAGTGCTTTTTTTTTTGTTTTTCTTTTTCTTCTTCTGGGTCTTACTTTAAATGTGGGTAATTGAGAAAGACCATGGTAGAGCTGATCCTATGCTCATGTTGCTTCGTTTTTTTCTCAGCCTTTTTCTTTTTCCCTTGCATGTGTATTAGTCCATTACTTGCCAATTCTTAATTTCTGGGAAGCACACAAACAATAAACCACATATTCCTGAGATCATAAATGAATAAAAGATAAAATTTTATATCCACTTTCACTATCATTTACACTCACTATATATTGGATGCAGAGTGTACATCACTTTGAACATGAAATTTAACATTAACAAAGGTGTAAATATCACACTTTGCGTAAATTTTCTTACTACAAGTTGTCAGGTGTAATCCTCAAGCCATAAGATAAATTATCTGAAGAGTCAGGTTTGAACAAAAGGAGACTGGAAACTTAGAGATATTTGAAATTCTAAAATTCAGAATGTAGGTTTTAATCTGAATGTTATAAACTTTACGCCAAAGAACATTTTCTTGATATTTATTTTAATGCCAATAAAACAAAAGACTGATGTCTCTGGATTCTTTAGCTTCTCTATATAAGCAAGCTTAAAAGGACTTCTGCTGGTTTTTGTTAAAGCAATAGTATTACAACCTTCTTATATTTTCCCTATGCTTGGGGACATTAAAATGAATATTTTCCTACCATAAATTGGAAATCCTGGGACTTGGGGGACACTGAATTAATCTGTGCTGAAGAAGCAAGTAAAGATGACAGTAGAGATTGAAGGATCACCTTGGCTTCCTTGAGACCCCTGTGGTGGATATATATCATAAATATGATATGTATATTATATATGTACTGTGGGACTTTAACATAGAGCCTTCTGAGAAAGGCACAATAGCAATCAGCAATAGGCATGCTAAAGAGCATGATACTTGGGCACAATGCCCGTTTATGGAATAAAAAATTTTTTTTTTCTCCCTGGAGCAGCAAGAAGAGTGCTTCCATACTTTGTCAATTCCACTTCAAGTTATTATGCCCTTCACCCCCTTCATTAAAGCACTGGTATGCAAGTGATCATTCCTAATAATAGGCTCTCCACTATTAGAAGTGGACCTTTTTCATTTTTCACCAAATTATGAAATAGCTTCCCATTATAACTTATGTTCTGTATACTCCAGCCAAGACTTTTCTCTCATCTTAAAATGCTCTGCTTTAAATGGGCCTCTAATGTATAATTTTATTGTTTGAGCATTTCATTTTCTTTTTGATTTATGTTTCTTTATAGCTGGTTAGACAGCTCTTTGTGATCTTTTGATGAAAGATTCTACATAAATAAAATTGACTGAGAAGAGGGACCTTGACAGTAGCGTTGGAGAATGCTCTCTGCACTCTGCAAACTTAAGATCAAGATTCAAATCTCAAGTGAAAGATTCAAAGAACACACTAGCTTTCCATCTTTCAAATTTTTACTTTAAAAATTCAAATTAATGTTGGTAATTTTACCCTATGCAAGATTTAATCTGCTGTAGATTGACTGTAGAGGGTGGTTTTGGATTTTTTTTTTTTTTTTACCAAATTATATCTGTATTGCACCACCAAGCAAGGCTAGAATAAGTAAGTAGTTACAATTATGCTGACAGAATTCAATACCATTGGCCTTTAAACTTCCAACTTCATTTATCTATTCATACAGTCCTGCATTCATTCATTCATTCATTCACTCACTTATTCATTCATTACTTGTTATTTAGAACAGAAAACTAAATAGATGTTAATCTTTTGCAAACCAATACTTATCTGGAAAAACTGAAAAAATGTTGAAGTCTTTCTTATTTCCAAAATCTTTCAAACAAATTTTTAGTATTTCCCTATATATATTCTACCATCATTTAATCTCAGAATGTCAACTAGTTTTAATTGTCAGCTAATCACTGATGCAGCCTAAGAAAATCCCTTCCTTTTACACTTTCAGATATTCATGAATGTCCTGACTGGCTGATTTTTTACCTTTCATCTAGTGTGCTCAGTCAACAGAATCTGCCTTGCTTAATGCAAAGATCTGAAAATTTTCCAGTGACCTTTAGAAAAATAGTGTCTACTTGTTATAGTTTGTGCTTTAGCCTAAACATTTTCATTTTTTTCCCTCAACTTTCCATTTTAAATAATAATAACCATTATTTTTAACAATTGCTCTTGAAAAAGCATCATGAAAGAGACATTAAAAGGAAAGAAATTTAACCTCACAAATCTAGGTGTTTAGAAGCCCCTCAACCCATTTCCATAATAACAGAACTAGCAAACATTTACTGAGCACATACAATGTGTTGGGCACTGTGTTGAGTAGTTTAAAGTGACCATCTAATTTCCATCTAACCAAACAAGTCTGTGACATGGATACCATGATGGTCCAGTTCAATGGAGAGTAAACTGGGCTGGAAGTTGAGCAGGGAAAGGTCATGACATTGGTCTGGGATTGAAGGCAGGCCATTCAAGATGCTCAGTAGAAAATTGGAAATAAATCAGGGCTCAAGAGAAAGCCTTAACCTTGAAGATGTAAATCCAGGAATTTTCTCTACTGGAGAAAAGACAAGAACAAGATGAAAGAGTCAGAAAGAGTAGTAAGAGATATGGAATTAGAAAGAAAGGGGACAGGATAATTCAGATAAAGAAGAAAATGGGCTCCTGAGTGGCTCAGATGGTTAAGCATCTGTCTTCAACTCAGGTCATGATCTCAGGGTCCTGGAATGGAGCCCCATGTCAGGTTCCTGGTTCAGTGGGGAGTCTGTTTCTCCCTCTCCTTCTGTCTTTCCCTTCTTCTCATGCTCGTTCTCTCTCTCTATCTCTATCTCTCAAATGAATAAATAAATTCTTTAAAAGAAAGAAAAAGAGGAAAATTAAGAAAATGGATGATATCACACATATGTTCAAAATAAGACTTGAACATCTACTGTATGCTAAGTGCTGTGTAGTTAGTTATCAATTGGAAATGGAAAGGAAGCTGAGAGTTAAATAGTTGAATATCAAGCAGATACTCAGAGAGGATATACTGGGAAATCAGGAGGAGACCAAAAAAAAAAAAAAAAAAAATTACTATAACCTGAACTTGGATCAGACCCAATCACCATAATTCTACATCCTGCTCAATTAAATCTCTACCAGTACAGGATTGAGAGTGAAGAACACAGCTGAAGGTGAGTGGAGATTTCAATTCTTCTATCTTTATCAAGAAAATATTGGAAGTTTTTCATTAACTGACTTATTTTAATTGTTTATATCCTAAGATTCAGAGTCAGGAGTGGGATGTTAGGAAATTGCAAAAGGTCAAGGAGATGGAAAAAGAATAAAAATTCATGTAAATATTTCCATTTAGAAAGCACTTTTACATACACTTTAATAATAAAGTCCCAGAGTAAAGCTATGAAAGAGATACTATTATTGCTATTTTACAAATAAGAAATTTATATGATAAAAGAGAACATGGGACGAGCCCACTATCACTGTATCTCAGAGTCAGTGAGGGCTGAAGCCATGACTGGAGCGGGTATTGTGATTCTAATCTTGCAGTCTTACCACAGCATTGAGGGGACTGACTCCTGGAAGACTAGAAGACTCAGGGAATTTAGTGTACCCTTGGGGGACTGAGGTTCTCAGTGCAGTTGCAGGGGTGAGTGACTGTATTTCCCTGTGGAGGCTAAGGACAAAGAACAAGGGTGTTGGAGGGGAAAGAAGACTAAGATAGGTGGATGTGATCAAAGAGAAAAAAGCCAGAATGAGGAGCAAAACTTTTTACATATTAACTAATTTTTTTTCTTTCTAGAATTTTCCCCCTCTCCTATGTTACCCTCACTCAACATACACAACCTCCTGTGTTCATTATATCAGGGAAGGCAGAGAAAAGGGCTTTGTGTTTCAAAAGCCTGCATTCTGGTGGAACTCAGGATATAAATACAAATCAGGAGAGAAGACATGAAGAGAAAGAAGTAGACCATCCCACCCTGGGGCTAGAGAAAAGAGTCCTATACAGAGAATGTGTTGTTGAGAGGAAACTGGGTAGGGAGAGATGGGTAGGGATGGTGGAACTCCCAGATGGGACTGAGAAATCTGAAAGGAGAGGAACCTATGGCCTTTTCAGGATAAAACTCTGAGGTGCATGGGAAGACCATGAGGAAGAATTGACTGTGGGGTGTGTTTAAGTAGAAAGAGGTTTAAATAGCCTCATGGAGTATTCTACAGTGTCAGGTGAAACAGGATACCTTATGGACAGAAAGAACTTGCCCCTGGGAGCAAAAAATGGCACAGTAGCAACTTGGGCTGGTTACTAAGTCAAACAGGAGCAAGAACATCCAGTCTATGCAACATGGGCAGTTAACAAGGACCAGACCTTCCTCATCACTCTGCATGAGTGTGCCCTTCCCCAACCCAAACCAAGATGAGGCTCTACCATCTGGGAAATAAGAGCTTAAAATGGAAATTAAGTTCAGGAATGAAACTAAAAAGTTGAATTTCTAGACTTAGATTCAGCCTTCCAAGCTGAAGTTGTCTTAGCAGAGGTGGAACTGCCTTGCAATCTGGAGATCCAGGTAGGATATGCAGCTAAGTAGCCGATGTAAGGTGACAAAGGACAGTGAAACATCATGGAGAGAAACAACTATGAGGCAGAAGAATACAAGGGGGAATAAATAAGAGTAGAGACATAGCTAAGGACAAAGCTGAAGATGAAGACAGCAGCAGAAAATATGTGGGGTGGGGGGTAGGTAGCAAGGGTGGACAAATCTATGGCTGGAGTAAGTTTCCTCAGGACAAGAGAGTAAGAGAGAGCAGTCAACAACAGAAGTAGAGCAAAAGGTCATGAACTTCAAATGGAAAGTAACACAGAAATGATATCACATGAAATGCCTGTGAAGATCAAGGCCACCGATACCAACCCCAAGAACTGAAATAAATGGGCGCTAGTATAATCAACAGCAGGCATAGGAACTTGCCAAGAAATAAAAGAGAAAGTTGAGACAGACAAGGGAGTCTTGACAGACAATTGAGACAGACAAGGGAGAACAAGTATAAATGCATGTGAAGTGGCCACTGGGTGAGCCCTCTGGGTTGGGGACAGGGAGAAGCAACATAGGAAAGCATGTTAAAAAATAAGCCCTGGGGATGAAGAAGAATTTTGTTTATAAATAAATTGGAAAAAATAAAATAGAATATATTGGGTTGGGTTGATAGAGAGGTGTAAATCACAATGCACAGGCTAAGAGAAATATATTTATTCGTTCAAAAAAGTATGTTGACCCCTACAATCCTTAAAATTATCCAGAAAGCTGAGATGGATAATGTGAAACATGATGTTGGTTTTCCATGAGACTGCATCATAGGAGAGATGGTAGGCAAACCAGCAAGTCAATGACACAGTTTATCATCGGGGGAAAAGCACTACAGACACTGGGGCAAGGAAGAGGTTTGTGAGATGCCCTCACAAACATAATGTAAGCCGGGTAGAAACATTCATATCAGAGACTCAGTCAATTACTCATGAAAAGTAGCTTTATGATGTGCTTTTATTCACTTGATCAGACACAAACAGGCATATTGGTTACACATTACTCTTAAAAGTAATGCAAAGTATTCAATGATACATGACACCAAAATTCCCAAAAGTAAACAAATCTGGTTTGTTGGCAAGTTCTTGCTCTTATGTCTCCCAATGATTGTTCTTCCCATATGACCTCCAGGGTCTCAAGGAAAAGAGAATGATCCAATGAACTCTACCTCCACTTTGACAATTCCAGGAGAATTCTTGCCTGGAATAAGGTATAGCACCAAGAGCAAGACATTAATACTTAGGAAATTCAACATTTAAACAAATACTGTGGAAGAAAATGGAAAAAAATTGTAAAATTTAGAAATCCTAGTAACATGTACAAAAAATATGGTACACATAAATTAAGGTCATAGAACTATAAATGTTCTGCTATTACTATTTTCCTGTACATTTTAAAAGTATTGAAGAACAAATATATTACTTCTTATTTATAGTGATGAATTAAAAGTCATCTGTATTTTTCTTCAGGTGTTTTTAGTTATAAATGTTATGAAAATTATAAATGAATTATTAGACAATAAAGTGATATTGTCAACACACATATTAAAGAAAATTATTTTTAAGTAAAAATACACAAGAATATTATTAAATTAGAGGAGAGGTTGAGCAAGACGGCAGAGGAGTAGAAGACCTAAATTTCATCTGATCCCAGGAATTCAGCTAGATAGTTCTCAAACCTGAATATGTACAAACTCAACAAGAGATCAAAGAAAATAATAGCAGGAACTCTATGAACAGGAAAGTAACCACTTTCTGGAAGGTAGGACGTGTGGAGAAGTAAATGTGAGGTGATATTTGGGAAGACAGACTGCGAGGGGAGGGAGTCTCCATCAGCAGGCTCCCCACCAGTGAGAGAGTAGTGGAGCACAAAATTGGAACTTTTAGAAGTCTTCTCTGCTGAGGGACATCACTCCAGTGGCTAAATGGAAGGTGGAACCCTCAATGGGACAGTGTGGTCTCCGGACCCATGGGGTCACAGAAAGACCAGGGGTACCTGGGTGTAGCTGAGCTCCCAAGTATCCGAGTGGGGAAACCAGCTGCAAAGATGGAGCCGAGGAGTGGGCTCTCAGCCCGGGGTTGCCATAAACCATGATCTGTGGCACGTTTGGGCCACTTCTCTTCAAACAGGGACCCAACAAGCAGCAGATCTGGGGAGACTCCCCTTCCTCCCATGGAAGGAGTTCCAAGAGTTTGCACTGCAGGAATCTATTGGGTTTGGACACTTCAAACAGGGTTGTATGCCAAAGACAGAAACACTCAGTCACAGGCCAGGTGAGCACAGAGTGCAGCCAGAGACCAGGGAGAGAAAACTGATTGCCTGCTTTTTTTAAGGGCTCATTGATGAGAGGGGCCCCAAGCTCTCAGCACCTCCAGGGCCAGAGATTGGGAGGCCACCATTTTCATTCTCGTCTTCCAAAGCTGTACGGAGCGCTTTCAGGGGAAAAAAGGCTACTGAGAGCAAACCCCAGCAGATTACTTACCCTGGCCCCTGGCAAAGGCTGTGCAATTTCGCCTCTGGCAAAGACATTTGAGAATCACTGCAACAGGCCCCTCCCCCAGAAGACCAGCAAGAGCATACAGCCAAGACCAAGTTTACTGATCAATGAGAATTACAAACTACAACAGTAGAGGAATACAGCACCTAGAATTCACAGCTTTTTTTCTCATGATTCCTTAGTCTTTCAATGTTAATTTTTTTTAAATTTTCTTTATTTTTGTCCTTTTTCTATTTTTTAAACATTTTTCTTCTCTCCTTTTTCAACCAACACCTTATCAATTCCTTTTTTAAAATCTTTTTTTTAATTTTCATCTTTACAGTCATATTCCATTCCTTCATCTTACTTACCCTTATTTTTATACAGATAAAGGTTTTTCTTTCTTTAAAATTTTGGAAGTCAGCTTCTTCTAAAAGATATAGATATACCCAAAATATACCCAAAATCTAGTGTGTGGCGCTGTTCTATTCACCTGTCTGATCATATTCTTCATATTCTTCTTCTTTTTTTTTTTCTATTTTCTCTAGTTTCATGTCTCTTCTGATTTGTTTAGTTTATATTTTTCTGGGGTCGTTATTACACTTTTAACATTTTGTTCTTTCATTCATCTTCTCTTCTCTGGACAAAATGACAAAGTGGAAAAATCACCTCAGGAAAAAACAAAGCAAAACAAAGCAAAACAAAAAGCAGTATGGACTGCCAGGGACCTAATCAACATGAACATTAGTTCAGCATGGTGATTATAAAGATACTAGCTGGGCTTGAAAAAAGCATAGAAGGTACTAGAGAATCCCTTTCTGGAAAACTAAAATCTAACCAAGTTGAAATTTAAAAGGCTATTAATTGGGTGCAATAAAAAATGGAGGCTCTAACTGCTAGGATAAATGAGGCAGAAGAGAGAATTAGTGATATAGAAGGTCAAATGATGGAGAATAAAGAAGCTGAGAAAAAGAGAGATTTTTAAAAATCTACTTTTTGGTTTTTATTCTTTTTATTTTTTCTTCTCCTCCCCTTTTCTGGCTGCCCCCACCCCACCAAAAATCAGGAATTTGCATCACTGGGCTAGGACCAGAAGGAGAAGGGTGCCACCTAGCTGGAGCTCTGGGGGCCAGGCATGGGATGTCGAGAGGTGCACAGGGAGTCAGAAGGAAAGAAAGTTAATGAAGTCTGGTGCTGGAAGAGGGAGCATGATGGCTCCATAAATCTCTTTCCATCATTACATGCAAAATGCTACAGGTCATAAAAGTCATCTGATAGCCCAGCCTGGCACTGTCCACACAGGGTGGCTCATTGATAATTATTATAATTTGTGAAATGATTATTTCATTTATTCACATTTCATTATTATATGTGAGGAGAAATTTGAGAGATAAGTGATACCATAAGACAAAACAATATTGGAATAATTAGGATCCCAGCAGGAGAAGAAAGAGGGAGAGGGGCAGAATGTATATTGGAGAAAATTGGAGCAGAGAAATTCCCTAACTGGGGGAAGGAAACAGGCATCAAAATCCAGGAGACACAGAGAATCCCCCTCAAAATCAATAAAAATAAGTCAACACCCCAAATCTAATAGTAAAACTTACAAATCTCAGAGGCAAAGAGAAAATCCGGAAAGCAGCTCTGGACAAGAGGTCTGTAACCTACAATGGTAGAAACATTAGATTGGTAGAAGACCTATCCACAGAGACCTGGCAGGCCAGAAATGATTGGCATGATATATTCAGGCACTAAATGAGAAAAATATATAGCCAAGAATACTATATCCATCTATGCTGTCATTGAAAATAGAAAGATAAAAAGCTTCCAGGACAAACAAAACTAGAAGAATTTGCAATCACCAAACCAGCCCTAAAATATATATATATATATATATATATATATATATATATATATATATATATATATATTGAAAGTGGTCCTCTAAGCAAAGAGAGAGCCTAAAAATAACAGACCAGAAAGGAAGAAAGGAACAGGGACTATATACAATAACGTCACCTTACAGGCAATACAATGACACTAAATTCATATTGTTCAACAGTTACCCTGAATGTAAATGGGCTAAATGCCCCAATCAAAAGATACAGGGTATCAGATGAGATAAAAAAAAAAAAAAAAAACAAACATACAAACAAACAAAAAACAAGGCCCTTTGATATGCTGACTGCAAGAGGCTCATTTTAGACCCAAAGACACCTCCACATTTAAAGTGAGGGGATGGAAAACCATTTACCATGCAAATGGACATTAAAAGAAAGCCAGGGTGGCAATCCTTATATCAGACAAATTAGATTTTAAACCACAGACTATAATAAGAGATGAGGAAGGACACTATATCATAAAGAGTCTGTCCAACAAGAAGATCTAACAATTGTAAATATTTATGCTCCTAACATGGGAGCACCCAATTGTATAAACCAATTAATATAAAACCAAAGAAATACATTGACAATAATACAACAGTAGTAGGGGACTTTAACATCCCCCCCTCAGTGAAATGGACAGATCATCTAAGCAAAAATCAACAAAGTAATAAGGGCTTTAAATGACACACTGGACCAGATGGGACTTCAGATATATTCAAAACATTCCATTCCAAAGCAACAAAATACACATGCTTCTCTAGTGCACATGGAACATTCTTCAGAATAGATCACATCCTGGGTCACTAATCAGGACTCAACTGATACCAAAGATTGGGATCATTCCCTGCATATTTTCAGACCACAATGCTCTGAAACTAGAATTCAATCACAAGAGGAAAGTTGGAAAGAACTCAAATACATGGAGACTAAGGAGCATCCTACTAAAGAATGAGTGGGCCAGCCAGGAAATTAAAGAATTTTTAAAAATTCATGGAAACAAATGAAAATGGAGAGACAACTGCTCAAAACCTTTGGGATGCAGCAAAGAGGGTCCTAAGGGAAACGTATATAACAATACAAGCCTTTCTCAAGAAACAAGAAAAGTCTCAAATACACAAACTAACCCTACACCTAAAGAAGTTGGAGAAAGAACAGCATATAAAGCCTTCTCCAGCAGGAGAAGAAAATTAATAAAGATAAGAGCAGAAATCAATGAAATAGAAACCAAAGGAGCAGTAGAACAAATCAATGAAACTAGGAGCTGGTTCTTTAAAAGAATTAATAAGATTGATAAACCCCTGGCCAGACTTATCAAAAAGAGAAAGGACCCAAATAAATAAAATCATGAATGAAAGAGGAGTGATCACAACCAATACCAAAGAAACATAAAAAAATTATAAGAAGATATTATGAGCAACTATATGCCAACAAATTAGACAATCTGGAAGAAATGGATGCATTCCTAGAGACTTATAAACTACCAAAACTGAACCAGGAAGAAATGGAAAACCTGAACAGACCCATAACCAGCAAGGAAATTGAAGCTGTCATCAAAAATCTCATAACAAACAAGAGCCCAGGGCCAGATGGCTTCCCAGGGGAATTCTACCAAACATTTAAAGAATAATTAATACCTATTCCTCTGAAACTTTTCCAAAAAATAGAAATGGAAGGAAAACTTCAAAACTCGTTTTATGAGGCCAGCATTACCCTGATCCCAAAACCAAAGACCCATCAAAAAGGAGTATTACAGACCAATATCCCTGATGAACATGGATGCAAAAGTTCTCACCAAAATACTAGCCAATAGGATCCAACAGTACATTAAAAGGATTATTCACCACGGCCAAGTGGGATTTATTCCTGGGCTGCAAGGTTGGTTCAACATCTGCAAATCAATCAATGTGATGCAATACATTAATAAAAGAAAGAACAAGAACCATATGATACTCTCAATAGATGCAGAAAAAGCATTTGACAAAGTACAGCATCCCTTCTTGATTAAAACTCTTCACAGTGTAGGGACAGAGGATACATACCTCAATATCATAAAATCCATCTATGAAAAACCCACAGTGAATATCGTTCTCAATGGGGAAAACTTGAGAGCTTTCCCCCTAAGGTCAGGAACACCGTTGGTTATGCAAATGCGGACAGGTTAGTTCAACTTTCTGGATCTTGACTGCAATAGTGATGAGGTGAGACAGCTGAACTAGATCATCTCTAAAACTCTAATGGGAGTAAAATTTTGTGAATATATTTCATACTTTTATATCAAATAGAATAATAACTACATCATAAAAATATTTTCAAAAAGTCATTTACTTGGCAAAATTCCATTGGAACTTAATTTATTCTTTTGGCCTCCATTTTATATCTAGAGATGGATAGAGACAGAGAAAGAGAAAGAGATGAGAGAGAGAGAGAAATATTTACAATCTTCATTTTCTTGTTCCAACATCCATAGATATCTTTGGACTCCTCACTTTAGAAGAGGACAATATTAATATTCCTACACTTCCCTTTAGCTTTCTTTCACTCTCCAACTTTTACCTTTGCTGGTAATACTTACATCGCATTGTGATATCATAATTAGGTCTATCATAATCATAATTGCATTGTTTGTAGGTTGGTTTTTTTTTTTAAGATTTATTTCTTTATTTTAGAGAGAGAGAAAGCAAGTGGAAGGTGGGGCAGAGGGGGAGGGAGACACAGTCTTAGGCAGAGTCCGCGCTGAGCACAGGCCAACCAGGGGCTCAATCTCATGACCCTGAGATCACGAAACCAAGAGTTGGATGCTCAACCAACTGAGCCTCTCAGGTGCCCCTGATTTTAAAAGTTGGAAATTTGAGTATGAAAATATCATTCAAAGCTCAAGTAACAAACTATAATAACAGTTGCTTTCACATACAGCTTATTTCTTCCCTGAAATTCCTTACTGATTTTCTTATTCAGCAACTATTAGTCTCTATCACTGTTTTCATTTTTATAATTCTCCATCTCATTCAGAATTCTATCCCTTTTTCCTTTACCCAGAAACCACCCCCCCCCCCAGAACTCCTCCTCTTTCATTTTTAATGTAGACTGGTTGCTCCCATGGCATGCCAACTTGCCCCCATCCTAGCACCCCCATTCACCTCTTTCCTGGCTTGGTCCTACTATGTTCTGCATCCCATGATTTCTCATTTTGGTGACATTTTGCCAGAGTGCAATTTCAAGCATCTTCCTAATAAAAGTGGGTTTGGGAGGTCCCTGTTTACTCTGTTCTTGGGATAAATACATCCACTTCTGTTACAGATGAGGTCAGTAACCCAGTTACTGGTCATATCATTCAGCACTCCCAGAGCTCTGGCTTCTTCCAACTGTTGGGATCTACAACTGAGAACCCTTTTTCCTGGAATACTAAAGGCATGCTACCCATGATCAGTAATCCAGAAGCATACAAAAATGCCAAGGGATCCACACTGATTGGCAGCATACCTAAGCAATCACTTTCAGGACTTGTCTCAATACCCCAGCTCCCTCAGCTCTTGGAGGTAGTAAGGCTGAGATGGATGCTTTGTCCTGTTTCCCAGAGATCCCCTGTAGGATTGAGCCACAGTTGCTCAAAATGATAGCTGGCTTGATAGCTAGCTTTCACTCTTTTAGTTACACACCTTCCCTGTTTTACTCTCCCCACTTCCCTACCAGTATCCCTTACACTTCCCACATCACCTTCGTACACTAAAATTTGTGTCTCAAGACCTGCTTCAGTGAAAACCCAAAAGAAATTAACAATGAGCAGCTTTGAGTTCCTGTTTTGTGACATATATAGTCCATCATTTAATCTCCATAACAACTCTCTAAGGAAATCTATGGTAGAGATTAGAATTATATAGTATATCATTTAATTACAGATGTGGAAATGAAGGTCACCAAGTCAATGGCAGGCACAGATTCTCACCCTTGCCGCCTAAGGCCAGAGTCCAAGCTCTGTCCACTGTGCCCTGTGGCACTGTTCAGACTGTGAGACCATGAGGGCCTCCTGGCAGCCTCTACTTATCCTGGAAGGAGGCGTTGAACCCCTCCTTGGTGCACACAAGCATTAAAAATCTTTTTCTTTTGTCACTTCAAATCCCTTATAAACCTACACAGTATTCATAAATAAATATATTTCTTCTATACCTTCTGCCTAATTTTCAATAAGCCAGCCCTGATTTCCTTCATGCCTTTGGCTTATAGGCCAGTGCTTATTTTCATGGCTGATTAATGGTTCTGATTAGTCCTCCAAGCAGGAAATCCAATATCCCTTAGGGGAACCCTAAAGATGCAGATGACCATGAATTCAAGGAAGCCTATTCACAACAGAAATCAATGGAGAAAGGAGGCAATGTTAATGTAGACAACAGTTCTACCAGTTTCTAAATGCAAGTGCTCCGAATGAGGGAGTGGAGGGAGGGGCGGGGACAACAGAGAATGTATTCAGAATACCAAATCACAGTTGCATCCCTCTAAAAGCCAGCTTTCACAGCTCCCTTCCCAATGTGGAAATTTAAAGCTTCCTTTTTGTGAATCTTGACTGGTTTATAGCCCTGAAAGAAAACTTCACCCTTCTCGGAGACCACCTCTTGGATTGAATGTGTGTCCAGGTCCTGAGAGAGCTTCATGTCACAGAAGCCACATCCCAACCACAGCAAGGGCATCCTGAGAATAATTCTAAGACCATGGAAATTTTAAAAAACTATAAAACTATAAAAACTATAAAAAGGTGAAAACTATAATATTTTCTGTAACAGGTAGCTTACCTGAGTGCAGATATCACAAGATGATCAGAAAATTCTAATGGATTTTTAACAGAATGGATTTTTTAGTCCAAAAAATATAATTCTCCCATAGCCACAATTTCATATTCTATTGGTTAGTTCTTTACAGATACTGGACATCCTTCCATCTCTCCCCCTTCCTCCTGACTATCCTATGGAGACCAACATGAAGGAGAGGGAAGTACAGATCTTTCAAGGTCAAGATTACAAGGGATAGGGCTTTACTCAATAACTCATTTTCTCTCTCCTCTCTCATGACTGACTCAGCCACGAAGGGTCATGTCTTCACAGATCTTCTTTCCTTTATCCCTTACAAGCTCTATTTAGGCTGTTCAGTAACAGCCTGAAGTCAGAGTAATTTTACTTTGCTTATCCATCAGAAAATTTTAAACCTACATTTTGAAACATTGGTCAACAATTACCAACCTATTGGGTACCTAGCTCTGTGTTGAACAGTAGGTGGGATACAAAATGACTGCTCGTACATTGAGAGAGTATATTACATATGCATGGCTTCAAAAGAGTGTCACCCATCCTGTGCAGTACCAAGAAACTGAAGAGAAGGGACTGGATACAGAAGTTGTCAGCTGTCCAGTCTTACCTACAGCAAATGTTACTTATTTTTATTTGGCATTAATTCACACAGTCTTGTTATAAAGCAAAAATGTTTCCATTAGAAAACACAATCAAGAATCAACATAAGGTAAGATTGGGAGCCCCCCATCCAGGTCGCCCCAAGGAGTAGACTTTCCCATTTCACACCAAGATCCCTTCCTCTCTCTCACTTCCTTTCCCCACCACCCTTTCTTCCACTGTCCTGCAGGTAAGACAGATCACCAAAGTCTCTGCGGGGAAACATCTGCTGCTTTTGCCAGCCAACATCCATACTCCAAACTGGCCTTGAGAAACCCCACAAACTCCACTCTCAATCCATGTATTTAGGCAGGAATGACCCCACCACAACTCCAAGAATAGGTCCCAGTTGGCTAAACCAATTCACACATCTCATTCCTCTCAAAGACATTAGGGATAGGCACGTGATCCATCAGAGCCAATAAAACTTTTGCTGCGACTTTGGGGACAGATGCAAGGATTCTTCCCAGATCCACATGCACCTTGAGTCTTGTGGGAGAGAACTGCTACTCTCATCTTTACTTCACATGAATTCTGAGAAGGAAAGCAAAACTAACGAACAGCAAGAAACCAGCTCCCAATTACCTCCTTTGAGCCATGATTTTTTTATTAAGATTTTTATTTATTTGACAGACAGAGATCACAAGTAGGCAGAGAGGCAGGCAGAGAGAGAGAGGGAAGCAGGCTCCCTGCTGATCAGAGAGCCCCATTCGGGCTTTGATCCCAGGACCCTGAAATCACGACCTGAGCTGAAGGCAGAGGCTTAACCCACTGAGCCACCCAGGTGCCCCTCCTTTGAGCCATGATTAAAAAACAGTGTTCCTGGACCATTTTGTTACATGAGTCAGTAAGACAGCTTTTTGGTTTACTCCAGCTTGGACTCAGTTCTCTGTCACTTGCAATCTAGAGTCCTAAGTAAAATGGTGTGTATGTCCTCTCTTTCACTCCCAGGAAGCCAACAAACATACCTGGCAATGATATGATTGCCCCCACACCATCCAAATTTCTCACATTATTTGTCTTATTGGCACTTGGTACCTATACATGCAGGGTGATGGGCTTAATTGTTCATATTGGCTGTGCCTTCTGACTTTACACTCTCCTTCCTCAGACATATAAATAAGTATCACCTCTGTCTCTAACTGCACAGAATTATTTCAAAAATGCAGACAGGATTAATGTAAGGAAAACAAAGGTGAGTGCAGGGCTGACCCTTTCAAGTCTAAAATCTAGAATTTTAGAGAGGCATGACATAGCCTACAAAAATCAGTAAACTCGGCATAAAAATTAATTCACATAAAATTCAAAGAGCATGTCACTTCAGAATTACATGATGGATTTTAACAGGCTCATCAAAAGTTTTCCATCCAAGTATGCACTTCTCCCTTCAAAGGTGATACTATAGAGCAAAACTGCTGCCATTGTACCAAGTATTTGGACTTCAAAAGCCAGTAGCACATTCATTTAAGTATTTTTCAACTATGGAAAATCTTTATTCTTAGAGAGAGGATTTCATTTTTGGAATTAAAATTTATTCAGTGCTGAATCTTGTGAATAAGAAGCTTGAATGAGCTGACTAATCCTGTTTTGTCCAAAAATAATATAGAATTAGGCTAATTTTTGTGTGTGACTTGAAAATGACTATTTTAAAGGACATATTTTGAGCAAACATTATTAGATATGTGAACTTCCAAAAATGGCTTCTTAGAAGAAAGTAATGCTTGGGTAAACATTTAAGATCTTACATGCTTATTTAAAAAAAAAAAAAAAATACCAGTCTCATTACTTTTGGCCTGGTCCGTTGAACTTAAGATTTTTTTTCTCCTTCAAGATACCAACTTACAAAATAACAAAATTATGCAGAATTTGGCCTATAACCAAAGCTATTTATATCTTTAGATCTCTGGTCCTGCATATTTTAAGAGTAATTTGAGAATAAATTTAATAATGCAGTTTCACTAACAATCCCAATCTGTAATTATCCATTAAGCAAGGAAATATTGCTCATGATATTTTCCTCCTGAATATTTGGATTGTCTGAAAACTAAACCAAAAATATAAATTTTGAGGAACTATTTCTAAAAATAGACCAGTTGGGCTGAAACATGAATTTCCATATGAATATCATGCATCCTGGAGCAAAAGAACATTTTAAAATTTACACCTGCCTGAGTTTAGTGAACTATTATTAATATAAAGATTTCATTTCTCAGCAAAAGGAAACATACAACTATTTTATGTTACTTATTGTTATACCCATCAGAGTCAGCCCTGCATAGGGCCTTCTCCACAACAAGATCCAAGCTTCTAGCCCTGACTCAATGGCTGGATGGGAGCAGAAGACAAGTAAGGACATTTCTCCTCAATTCTCCCTGAAACCCCTAAGCCTGTTATTACAGTAACAGACCTTTGCTGGATGGATGTTGGAAAGACAATGGCAGCAGGG
>PISX010007383.1:0-89544 GCA_004024625.1 Mellivora capensis
GTTGTATGGTGACAGATGGTAGCTACGCTTGTGGTGAGTACAGCATAAACGTGCAAACTTCTTGAATCACCATGTTATCACTGAAACTAAAATGTAACATCGTATATCAACTGTACTTCAATTAGAACAAAAAGTCACCTAGAATATCCGCCAGATTAACCAGCTTTAACCATTTGGAATATTTCCTTTCAGCCTCTGAGAGATCGTAGAGTGTAAAATAACTACGAATAAGTTAAGAATTTTTGAAAAGCCCTTTTCTAACTATTTACATATTTACCCTTATAGGCTTTCCTTTGTAAGCCTTTCCCTTCTCATGTGAACATCCTTTCCCCTCTCCAAACCTCCACTGTGTAAGCTGAACAGAATGTAGGTCTTCTTAAAGCAAATATGACCATCCTGGACATTTAAATACTTGATGAAATCAGTTACTGCTGCTTGAATTCAATCTTTACCAGGATGTCAAATACATATGCATAAAAAAACTATTAACATATACATAATCTCAACTTAGCCTTTTAGTGTATAGGATATAAGCTTGTGTTCTCCAAGAGATTTGGGGTGACTGTCTGACAGTTTGCTCTCTTATAAACCAATGATAGTGGTGAGCAGTAGAGAGAAAAAGCAAAACAAAAAAGACATTACAAAAGTAGTAACTGATTTTATAACTGGCAAGTTTAGGTAACAATATTATCATTTTATTATTAATATTATTATTATTATGCATTTATTGAGGGAACAGTGGTGTTAAAATTTGCAAACTGTAATCAAATATGTATGTGTTAATTTACTATTCATTTTATTAAATTACACATAAATATTTATCTTAAATCACTTTTCTTTCTTTTTTTAATGTTTCAGGTCTTTATTTAGATTCTAGTCAGTTAACATACAGTGTAATATTAGTTTCAGGAGTAGAATTTTAGTGATTCATCACTTATATACAACACCCAGGGCTCTTCACAAGTGCCCTCCTTATAGCCCTTCACCTGTTTAAATCATCCCATGCCCACCTCCCCTCCAGTAACTCTCAGTTTGTTCCCTATAATTAAGAGTCTCTCTGATAGTTTACCTCCCTCCCTCTCTCTTTTTTTTCTTTCCCCTACGTCCATCTGTTTTTTCTCTTAAGTTCCATATGTGAGTGAAATCATGTGGCATTTATCTTTTTCTAACTTATTTCCCTTAGCACAATACACTGGCTCCATCCATGTCTTTGCAAATGGCAAGATTTCATTCTTTTTTAATGGCTGAATAATATTCTATTGTATATATACTACATCTTCCTTTTTAAAAATTATTTATTTATTTATTTATTTTTAATTAACATACAATGTATTATTAGCCCCAGGGGGGTACAGGTCTGTGAATCGCCAGGTTTACACACTTCACAGCACTCACCATAGCACATACCCTCCCCATACTACATCTTTTTTATCCATTCGGCCTTTTCCATAGTTTGGCTATTGTGGACATTGTTGCTATAAACACTGGGGTGCAGGTGCCCCTTCGGATCACTGCATTTGTATCCTTTGGGTAAATACCCAGTAGTGCAATTGCTGGGTCTTAGGGTAGCTCTATTTTTAATTTTTTGAGGTACCTCCATGCTGTTTTCCAGAATGGCTGCACCAGCTTGCATTCCCACCAATAGTGTAAGAAGGTTCCCCTTTCTCTGCATCCTCACCAACACCTGCTGTTTCCTGTGTTCTTAATTTTAGGCATTCAACAGATTTCTGTACATTGATTTTGTATCCTGCAACTTTATTGAACTTGTGTACCAGTTCTATCATTTTTTTGGTTGGAGTCCTTTGGGTTTTATACATAGAGTATCATGTTATCTGCAAATAGCAAAAATTTGACTTCTTCTTTCCTTTTGGATGCCTTTTATTCTTTTGGTTGTCTGACTGCTGAGGCTAGGACTTCCAGTACTATGTTAAATAACAATGGTGAAGGTGGACATCCCTGTCTTGTTCCTGGCCACAGAGGAAAAGCTCTCAGTTTTTCCCCTTTGAGGACGATGTTAGCTGTGGGTCTTTCATATATGGTCTTTATGATGTTGAGGTATGTTCCCTCTATCCCTACTTTGTTGAGGTATTTTAATCAAGAATGGATGCTATACTTTGTCAAATACTTTTTCTGCATCTATTAGGAGATGTGTTTTTTATCCTTTCTTTTATTAACACGGAGTGTCACACTGATTGATTTGTGAATACTGAACCACTCCTGCAGGCCAGGAGTAAATCCCACTTGATGGTGGTGAAGTACGTTCTTTTAATTTACTATTGGATTCAATTTGTTAGTATCCTGTTGAGAAATTTTGCATCCATGTTTGTCAGGAACATTGGTCTATAATTCTCCCTTTTGGTGGGGTCTTTGTCTGTTTTGGAGTCAAAGTAATGCTGGTAGAGTTTGGAAGTTTTCCTTCCATTTCTATGTTTTGGAACAGTTTGAGAATAGGTATTAACTCTTCTTTAAGTGTTTGGTAGAATTCCCCTGGGCAGCCATTTCACCCTGGGCTTTTGTTTATTGGGAGATTTTTGATTACTGATTCAATTTCTTTGCTGATTATCAGTCTGTTCAAATTTTCTATTTCTTCCTGTTTCAGTTTTTGTATTTTAAATGTTTCTAGGAATTTATCTATTTTTTTCCAGATTGCCATTTGTTGGCATATAGTTTTTCATAGCAATCTCTTGTAATTGTATTTCTGTGGTGTTGGTTGTAATCTCTCCTCTCTTATTCATGATTTTACTCATTTGGGTCCTTTCTCTTTTCTTTTTGATAAGTCTGGCAAGAGATTTTTCTGCTTTCATTAATCCTTTCAAAGAACAAGCTCCTGGTTTCATTTATCTTTTCTACTATTTTTTGTTTGTTTGTTTCTATATCATTTGTTTCTGCTCTAATCTTTATTATTTCCCTTCTAATGACTTTTGGCTTTATTTGCTGTTCCTTTTCTAGCTCCTTTAGGTGTAAGATTTGGTTGAGGATTTGAGATTTTTCTTGCTTCTTGATATAAGCCTGTACTGCTATATACTTCTCTCTTATGATCATTTTTGCTGTATCCCAAAGGTTTTGGATTGTCCTGTTTTCATTCTCACTTGCTTCCATGTATTTTTAAAATAATTTCTTCTTTAATTGCCTCATCGACCCAGTCATTTTTTGATAGATAGCTTTTTAACCTGCATGTTTTTGTGGTCTTTCCAATTTTTTTCTTGTCGTTGACTTCAAGTTTCATAGCATTGTGGTTAGAAAATAAGCATTGTATGATCTCAGTCTTCTTGTGCTTGTTGAGGCCTGTTTCGTGACCCAGTATGTGATCTATTCTGTGAATGTTCCATGTATTCTTGAAAAGAATGTGTAGTTTGCTGCTTTAGGACAAATGTTCTGCATGTATCTGTTAAGTCCATCTGGTCTAGTATGTCATTCAAAGCTATTGTTTCCTTGTTGATTTTCTGCTTAGATGATCTGTCCATTGATGTAAGTGAGGTGTTAAAGTCCCCTGCTATGATTATATTATTATCAGTGAGTTCCGTTTTTTTCTCTTAAAGATTTATTTATTTATTTATTTGACAGAGAGAGAGAGAGAGAAAGATCTCAAGTAAGCAGAGAGGGAGGCAGAAGGGGAGGGGGAGGCAGGCTCCCTGCTGAGCAGACAGCCTGATATGGGGCTCAATCTCAGGACCCTGAGATCATGACCTGAGCTGAAGGCAGAGGCTTAACCCACCGAGCCACCCAGGTGCCCCAGTGAGTTCTTTATGTTTGTTATTAATTGTTTTATATATTCGGATGCTCCTAAGTTGGGGGCATAAATATTTACAATTGTTAGATCTTCTTGATGGATAAACCCTTTAATTATGATATAGTGCCCTCTCCACTTCTTGTTACAGTCTTTGGTTTAAAATCTAGTTTGTCTGATATAAAATAAGTATGGCTACTTTGGCTTTCTTTTGCCATCCCCGAGAGTGATAGATGGTTCTGCATCCCCTCACTTTCAGCCTCCAGGTGTCTTTAGGTCTAAAATGAGTCTCTTGTAGGCAGCATATAGATGGATCTTGTTTTTTTATTTTAATTTTTAATGCATTCTGATACCCTATGTCTTTCAATTGGAGCATTTAGTCCATTTACATTCAAAGTGATTTTTAATATGAATTTAGTGTCATTGTATTATACCCATAAAGTAATTGTTCCTGAAGATTTTCTCTGTTCTTTCTAGTCTTTGTTGTTTTTGGTCTTTCTTTCCTACTCAAAGAATTTCCTTTAATATTTCTTGCAGGGCTGGTTTAGTGGTCACAAACTCCTTTAGTTTTTGTTTGTCTGGGAAACTCTCTCTCTCCTTGTATTCTGAACAGTAGCCTGGCTGGATAAAAGATTCTTGGCTACATATTTTTCCCACTCAGCACTTTGAGTATATCATGCCAGTCACTTCTGACCTGCCAAGTTTCTGTGGCTAGCTCTGCTGCCCCCTACTTTGTCTTTCCTTATAAGTATTTCTTTTCCCTTGTTGGTTTTAGGTCTTTCCCCCCCTTATCTCTGTATTTTGCAAATTTTACCACAAAATGTCTTGCTTACTGTTGGCCAGCTTTGATTTTGATGGGAGTTCTCTGTGCCTTCTGGATTTGGATGTCTGTTTCCTTCTCCAGATTAGGGAAATGTTCATCTGTAATTTCCTAAAAGCAAACTTCTGCCTATTTTCCCTCTCTTCTTAACCTGGGACTCCTATGATATGAATGTTATTATGCTTTATGGAGTCACTGAGTTCCCTAACTCTACATTTGTGAGCCAATATTTTTCTTTTCCTCTTTTTTCAGCTTCATTATTTTCCATAATTTTATCTTCATATAATCGACTCATTTTTCTACTTCTTCCATGCTTGTGGTCATTATATTCAGTCAGTTTTGCATCTCAGTTATAGCATTTTTTAAATTTTTGTCTGACTAATTTTTAGGTCTTTTATCTCTGCAGTAAGAGACTCTCTAATGTCTTCTATGCTTTTCCTAAGCACAGCTGATATCGTCATGATTGTTGTTTTCAATTCTGGATCAGGCATATTACTTACATCTGATTCAATGAGACCCCTGGCCATGACCTTTTCTTTTTCTTTATTTTGGGATGAATTTCTTCATCTTGGAATTCTGTCAAGGTCTCTTTCTTCTTCTTCTGCCTGTTACATTTCCTGCTGCTGAGAGTAATGGCTTTAAGAAGGGGTCCTATCCTGTCCAGAGCCTGGTCCTTCAGGAAGTGTCTCTGAGGGACGTTGTGTGTACTCTGTGGCTGCATTTTGGCTGCTCTTTCCCTCAGGACAGGCTGTGCAGAGTTTCTCTTTACCTGCAGTGGGGAGTGTTCAGACCTTGTCCAGAGTGTGGTGAGTTTTAACAAGGTAAACTCTGGTCTGCTTGTTGAAAGAGGCCTGATCCTATTTTCACTAGAGCTGAAGGTTTGCAGCCAGTGTATGGTCAGTAAGCTCGGTATGTGTGTGTGTATGGGGGACACTTACCCTCATACAGAAGCACCCGCATTGTGTAGGGAGGAGGGGCTTGGCATATGTGGCTCAGGTCTCCACTGTGGGCACTGTACTGCTCACTGAAGATAGTCCACACTGATGGGTGGAGGGAGAAAAATGATGCGAACCCACTTTCTTGTCCCCAGAGAAGGGTGTTTGCACCCATGCTGTCCAGGAAGGCCTCACAGAGGAGCGATCAATTTGCCCTCTTGTGTCCTGCAGATTGTTGCCTTCACCCTGTCTGTGTTCAGGCCATCTGCCCACCTGGCAGCTCAGTGCACCTGTATTTTGAAACTCAGCTGGCATGAGTTTCAAAACTCCAAATTTTAGGGATCTGCCATGGCATGGATCCGCCATGGCATGGATCCATGCTGCTCCTCTAGGGGTGGGTCTTACCACACTGGGTCTGATGCAGATTTGTCCTAGAAGGTCAGTTGTACCAATGTGCAGAAACTTGGAGTTTAGAGGGAATTCAGCAGGAAAAAAAAAAACAAGAGTCAGCATCCAGGTTAGCTGCCCTCAACAGTTGTCTCTGCTCCTGTGCTAACAAATGGGGCAGCTCAATGGTACCCACTGGCTCTTGTCCCTGAGAAGTAGTGCCACCTCTCCCAGATGGACTCCAAGAAGAGGAAACATCTCTCCAGTGGACCTAGGGGATCCTGAGAGCATGCAGCCCACTCCTGGGCCTCTGTACTCCTTCTCCATAGGAGTACAGTTACACCTGCCAGGCTCCATCCAGACTGGCCATGGCAGGACTTCTAAAACTTCAGACTTTGAGCTCCACTGGTTGTAAAAACTGATGATAATTAGCCCCTCTTGTTTTCCCAGTCAATGCTTTTGGGGAAGTGTTTCTTCTGCAATACTCTGCGTCTCTCTGTCTCTAACTTCTGTCTCCATGATCAGGAGTCTCTCCCCTATGCATCACTAGTAATTCTTTTATCCCTCCAATACATATCTGCAG
The DNA here is from genome assembly GCA_004024625.1 of Mellivora capensis. Taxonomy (NCBI): domain Eukaryota; kingdom Metazoa; phylum Chordata; class Mammalia; order Carnivora; family Mustelidae; genus Mellivora; species Mellivora capensis. Next base: position 6,453 of record PISX010007383.1, read on the forward strand.
CTTCTACCTTCCACAATGTGGCCTCTTCTTCCCTCTAGTTGTGTAGTTTGTTCTTCCAGTCCTTAGGTCAATTTCTCGGGGAATTCAGAATGATTTGATATTTACCTAGCTGTGTTCAAGGGACAAGGCAAATATAGGGTCTCCTTTCTATTCTGCCATCTTAACTCCTGTAACAATATTTTCAACTATCACAAAATTGTATGAGAAAATCTAGTAAGTGAGAGCAATTGGGTAAATTAGACTGATAAATGAATTCAAACAGATTTCTTTGGGTGTAGAGTCTCAACCTGTGAGCAAAAGACAATACAATTTAAAAAGTGGGCAGTCCCAAAGGAAAAAATAAAAATCAAAGTGGGATTTGGGGAACATATAATCAAACTAAGACTCTACTGGATACAAAGTGTTATAATGACAGATCTATCTGTAAGTCTCTATGGGGCCATTCCTTTTGCATGTTGGCTGGGTTACAAGTCGTTCCCATAACTGTTGCCCTCGTAGGCCTCTGGCACAAAACTCAAACAAATATTGATTGGGGTGCTTGGGCGACTCAGTTGGTTGGGCGACTGCCTTCGGCTCGGGTCGTGGTCCCGGAGTCCTGGGATTGAGTCCCGCATCAGGCTCCCAGCACCATGGGGAGTCTGCTTCTCCCTCTGACCTCCCCTCTCATGCTCTCTCTCACTCTGTCTCTCTCTCTCTCTCAAAATAAATAAATAAAAATCTTAAAAAACAAAACAAAACAAAACAAACAAAAAACCCCCAAATATTGGTTGTACTCAATTATATCTACATGCCAATCCCTGCCATCATTTTACAGTTGGGCAACAGGAGGCTTAGAGAAGTCATATAACTAATCTAAGTCCACTGAAATCAGTACCTCAACAAATACTAAACATTAGCTCTTATGACTGAAGGTCTGGAGTGCTTCCATGATCCCATGTTACAATATGTAAAATATTTTAAGGACTGAGTGGACATAGAATTCTTTTTTTTTCTTCTGATTTTGCATACTTCATTATTGATGATGTGTTTGATGTTTATTCATCCTGCCAACAGATTCTCAGAGTTCAGTCCACTTTGGTGTCGCTCTTCATACAGCACAAGATGCCATATGAAGAAAGCATAGCTTAGATGCCCTGAAATGGGTTAGACTCATGTTCCCTTGGAATGTGGCAGAACTATCCTTCTAACTGACTCTCTCAAGACCTCCTTTACCTTTTCATTCCTCAAGCTGTAAATGAAAGGGTTCAGAAGAGGGGTCACCACTGTGGTGAGGACGGCCGTCACTTTATCAAACTCCAGTGAGTGGCTCTGGCTGGGCCTCATGTACATGAAGACGTTGCTCCCATAGGCAATGGACACAACTGTGATGTGAGAAGCACAGGTGGAAAAGGCCTTCTGACGGCCTTGGGCTGAGGGGATGCTCAGGATGGTAGAGATGATGTAGGTGTAGGACACAATGGTGAGTACCAGCGAGGTCAGAAGGACAAGGGAGGATAAGAGGAAGTTTATCATCTCAATGAAATGAGTGTCTATGCAGGCCACCTGTAGGAGAGGGGCAATGTCACAGAAGAAATGACCAATTTCCTCAGTGCAGTATGGCAATCTGGACACCACAATAGTTGGGCACAGTACTGAGAGGAAGGCCCCTACCCAGCAGCCCAGGACCAGCAGGAGACAGACCCTGCTGTTCATGACGATGGTATAGCGCAGGGGGTTACAGATGGCCACATAGCGGTCAAAGGACATCACCGCCAGCAGGATAAACTCCACTGTCCCCAGAAAGAAGTAGAAATAAATTTGAGTGATGCAGCCAGCAAAAGATATGGTTTTTTTCTTTTCTAAGAGACAAGTTAGCAACTTGGGGGTAATAGTAGTCGTGAACAAAATGTCCAAAAATGACAAATTACTAAGGAAGAAATACATTGGTGTTTGGAGACGATTATCAGTCCATACTAAGGAAATGATGACAATGTTTCCTGTTATGGTGAGCATATAAACCAGCAGGAGAATGACAAACAGCAAGATTTGAAGTTCTTGGATGACAGGAAAGGAGACCAACGTGAATTCAGTCAAGGAACTCTGGTTTCTCAGAGCCATTTCTACTGGAGGGGTGAAGAAGCAAATGAAGAAAAACAGAATAGTTTAAGATCTCTTCCAAATTTTGCTAGAGAGAACATTCAAGAGCCGGGGTCCTGGTCCTCTCTCTGACTGTATTATGTGGCTTCTGGCAAATCATATTCCTTTGCTTGGCCTCTGTTTCCATCCTCATAGTTGATGAGTTGGAAAAAAACCCTTTCTGTGGTCTCTTTAAACTTTAACTTTTCAATTTCTATTACATGCATATATTTCTTTTCTTTACTTCCTTCCTTCCATCCAAATCCATTCTAGCTAACTGATAGGTATCATTAACTGAAATTCACTCAAGTCATTTTGAACATGTTACAATTTAATACTATGGATATCTTAGCTGAGAACCTCATATCAGACTTCACTGAGGAAAAAGAAGTCATCAGACAAAAATTCTATTCTCCTTCCTGTATGGAGGCTGACCAGCATATGATGATCTGAAGGGTTTTCTCAAGCAACAATAAGAACTGGGTAGGACACACTTTCTGAGACATTGCTGGTTGCACCAAAAGTAAGAGGAGGTATCTGGATCCATTTCTAAGTAACAAACAAAGAAATAAACAGGAATTGAACTGAGGCCATGCAGCCAGGGCCCAAAGCTTTGGTGGCTGGAGTTGGAGCATAAAGACCTGGCAGCCAAGATCAAGGTGGCTGGGACCTGAATCAGCCAAGAGAGAGAACCGGTCAGGGAAGCACAGAGACTGAAACAGCAGGGAACCAAAGAAGATTTGACTTGTACCAACAAGCATCAGTGAGGAGCAGGGTAGCCCTGTGATCACGCTGTTATGGGGACATTGCTGTGAATCTTCTAGCACTGGTACATCAGCGAAGCTGGAAAGCAGATCCTGAGACTTCCTCACTGAATCACATCTTTGAGAGGGTGAAGCGTTCCAGGGTGGGGCATGCCAAGCAATGGGAGAGGAAGCCAATTCCTTCCAGAAGAAAAATCCCCCAAGTTAGGCCCCCAAGAATGCCCTGATAATAATAAGAAAAGAACTTTTGGACAAAGATTTCCAAACACTCTAACAATTGCATTATTATAAGTGAGACTAGGAAAAAGAAATAATAGAATAAGAGATTCAGCATAAGGACAACAGAGTTCGGAATTGTTGGATATGTTATTCATTTATTAAAATAAAAAAGATTTATTAAAATTTTAAAAAATATTTTATTTATTTGCCGGAGAAAGAGAGAGAGAGAGCAAGAGCGAGCACAAGTGGGGGAGTGGCAAGCAGAGGGGGAAGCAGGCTCCTCACTGAGCAGGGAGCCTGATGCAGGACTTGATCCCAGGACCCTGGGCCAAAGGCAGTCACTTAACCAACTGAGCCACCCAGGCATCCCTTGGATATGTTATATAGTACACTTATATATGGAATATTTCAAGAAATGTAGGATGTAATTTTAAAAGTGAGAATGTCACAAAAAAATATCAAGGCTTTTAAAAACTACCAAGTTAACATCTAAAAAGACCCAGTGGAACCTATGGAATTAAAAAAAAAGGTTATTGGTAAAGTAATAACTCAATAGTTTCAAGTGAGGTGAGATGGGATGAACAATGGATTAAATATAACTTAAAACACCATGTTGGGGGCGCTGGGGTGGTATATTCAGTTAAGTGTCCAACTTTTGCTTTTGGCTCAGGTCATGATCTCAGGGGTCTGGAATTGAGCCCTGTGTCAGGATTCACACCCAGCATAGACTCTGCTTGGGATTCCCTTTCCCACTCTCTCTCTAAAATAAATACATAAATTTAAAAACACCACCACCACCACTATATGGTACATCTAAAATTAATATAATACTGTGGGTCAACTATATTAAAAAACAAAACCAAAAAACCGTCTCTCTCTCCTTTTTTTTTTTTCAAAGATTTTATTTCTTTATTTGACAGAGATAGACACAGCGAAAGAGGGAACACAAGCAGGGAGAGTGGGGGAAGGAGAAGCAGACTCCCTGCTGAGCAGGGAGCCCAACGTGGGGCTTGATCCCAGGACCCCCAGATCATGACCCAAGCTGAAGGCAGAAGTTTAATGACAGAGCCACCCAGGCTCCACAAAAAACCCCCTCTTATTGGGTCATCTCATCCACTCTGAAAACAAACAAACAAAAAAAACCCCAGACTAGTAAATAGGAAGATATCTCAAAAGAATTACTCTTTAATGAAACAAAGAGAGATAAACTTGCAAAATATGAGTGTTCAAAGGAATGGAATTTTGTTAAAACAACCAAAACAAAATCATGTAGTGGGAATATTTACATGTGTAGTGTGGTATGATGCAGGAGAGAACACAGACAGTGAAGATGGATAGTATTTACAGAGAAACAGAGTCAGAGCACCAAAGGGAGGCAATGAAAAACAGCAAGAAAAGGCAGATCACTTACATGGGAAAGTAGAATGACTATTGGCTTCAACACAGCAGCAGTGAAAGCCAAAAACTAGTTAAATAACATCTTTAAAGCATGGCAAGAAAGTAACTGCCAACTCACAATGAGATATCCAGTAAAAGTATCTCCCATTGTAAAATAAACATATTTCAGATTAAAAACTTCAGGAATTTATTACCAAAGGACAAATGTAATTTCTAAATATAATTCAAGCATAAAATAATAGAGATACTTTAAGATATTAAGAGGAAAAAAAATAAAATGGTAAATGTGCACATAGATCTAAATAGAAATTCATTGTAAAAAGTAATAGCAGTGTTGAATTTGTGGAGTTAAGCTAGAATTGGTATATGGGGGATGATAAGATAAAAGTGTGGAGAGGGAAATTGGAGCTAAAGCCCTCATGTATCACTTGAGAGGGGATGAAACATTCTTTTCTTTTAGGTTTTAAGTTAAATAATCCCAGTAACTTTTTTAGGCTATTCAGGGAAAGAATAGAAACAGAGTAGATAATTTCCAAATTTGCAGAAAGGACAAAGGGAAACAGGGAAGACAAAATTCAGCTATAACAATGATACAAATAAATACCAACAAAGTAATCCATTAATTAAAAAAAAGAAAAAATTATGGAAAAAAGAAACAGAAAATTGGGGAAAATGCAAATAAAAAGTAAGCTGTAGAGATCAGTTCTAATTTATTAATTATTATAATAAAGAAGAACAAAACTAAATAAAGACATGTAATATTATATTAAAAAAATTTCTGCTCTATTCTGTTTATAAGACATACATAAAAGGTAAGAATATGGAAAAATTGAAAATAGAAGGATTTTTAAAAAAGATTTGTGAGGGGGGCCTGGGTGGCTCAGTCAGTTGAGCATCTGTCTGCCTCTTGGTTTTGGCTCAGGTCATGATCTCAGGGTTCTGAGATTGAGCCCCAAGTCGGCTTCGTGCTCAGCTGGGAGTCTGCTTGAGATTCTTTCCGTCTGCTGCTTCCCCTGCTCTCTCTCTCTCTCAAATAAATAAATAAATCTTAAAAAAAAATTGTCAAACATATGCTAATCCCAAAGAAAGTTAATGTGGCTATGCAAGTGTCCTCCACTTTTCGAAAGTTCCCATTTTGCTACTTCATTCAAGGACAACATACATTGGTACCCGTTTTTGCTATCTTAAAGGAATCCAGAAACCCCATGAATTTGTGAATTTGTGTGTGTGTTTTGCAGGGAGTCACGCCATAGTAGTGAGCAGCACCTAAGCAGGGCAGAGAGTGGCGCCACCAAGCTTTTCCCCAGGGAACTACTCTCAGCATCTCAGCATTGAACTCAGCTTTGAGGTGCATCTTTTAATGTCTGTTTTTTATCTTGATTTATTTTGTGAATCTATTAACAAGATGTATGCTAGGGATATCAAAAAAGTCTAAGAGAGGTTATTTTTTGGTGTTTAGGGATGCTCAACAAATTTCCACATAAATTAATGGTAATAGCTTCTTCACTTGATCCTCCCTTGGTTTACAAAAGGTGTCATAGGAATGTTATACTTTTGGATAGTGGGGGAACTTGTATTAAAAATTGGCAAAATAGACACTAAGACAGAATGGGTCATTAGGAATTGACAGGGCCACTCTGTGATTTTATAAGTTTCAATCCATCATGAACTTGCTATAATTCTAAATATGTAGATACCTAATAAATAACTTTAACACATATATAGAAAAAAAATCACAGAACTGTAAGAACAAAATATCATTATAGTGGAAGATTTCAGTAAATACATTTATTTTATAATATTTAAAACTTTAAAATATTTGTGTGTATGTGTGTGACAAGCTCAAAAAGTCACTGTTTATATGAACAATTCATTAAACACACAAATAATCTAATTTTACATGACTTCTCTTGCTAGTTACTAAGGCATAGCTCTTGCAAAATTTACCGAAGGATCCTGTGATTATGTCAGTATTCTCTGTAGCCAAATAAACTTGTTCCTTGCTGACTGGACTGTAGACAAAACAGGTAACTGAACTTATAATGAGTAAAATATGAAAATAATTAAATACTTTATCTCTTTCAAAATCCAGGTCTCATTCTCCTTACTAAGGTTTCTATTTTCCTTCATTTCCACTGATCAGCTCATATAAATACAAATTACTCTGAAATCCTTTCATAAGCCCCACATGTCTGAAATTGTGGATGTGTCTTTAAAAAAACCAAGTAATTTCTCATTCCCAGTTTTATGTGTAAGCTGAGCCATGTAGTACAGTGGTAAGTGTGTTTGCAGTTGGAAGGCTCCAGTAGGAGTTCCATTGCTGTGATTTCTGCATGTGACTTTAATTTTCTCACTGGTAAATGGAAATGCTGTAGCTATCTTCTGCTTACGTTGATAGTAAGGATTGGAATGATGTCAGGTTTTTATCAGCAAACAACTAACGTAACATTACCTGGAACAAATGTTCAATAAATGTTTTGCTAATAAAACGAAGCAAGATAAATAGCACTGAGAGCCTTGGATGGGAGAGAGGAGGCACCTATTATGGATAAACCATGGATAAAAAAAAAATATTGTCAACCCCATCTCCATGAGTAGTAAAAATGTAAAAACATTAATATGCAGTAGAGATGTGAAATGGAGATCTCTATGGAACCTGGGCCTCTGTCCACAATAAATAAATAAAATCTGTGTGAGGCTCCTGAAAGGATTTGACCTTGTAGCCACACTGCTTTCTCATATGCATGTTTTAGCCTACACTTCTATCATAGTGATAAAAGGGAAGATATTCTTATACCCTGCAGACTATTCAAAACTGATCCCATAAGCATGTGTTTTTTATATTTAAACATAAAAGGAAACTTAATTTTTCAGAATTGTATATGTTAGATTCCTTTTAAATGTTGAGTGATGAAATTTTTTTGTCCCCTCTCACTTGGATTTCTTGGAAAACTTCATAATATTGGTTGTCCACAGGTCATTACACAAACTTAACTGTTTCTTCCTCAGGAAAAGTCAAACCATCTGTATTTAGAATCTTTCAATTGTGGGAAATTCACTGCTAATTCATTATCTTATTTCATACTGGTGATTTCTGACCCTTTGAAAATTCTTTATTAACTTGAGGTAATACTTTTCCCCAGTTACTTCTACCAGTTGGTTCCAGTACTGGTCTGAAGCTTGTTCAGACAAAGCCACTATTCTCATCTCTTCGAAAGGCCTTGAGTTCTACTTTTAGGTTTCAAGTTATAGCTGTGATACTAGCTAACATGCATTGAGTTCTTGATATTCTGTGTCAAGCATTGTTACCACTTGAAAAATTTAAGTGGCTTCAGAAAGGAATGTGTATCATCCATTTCTTAAATGTAATGTTTTCTGGCTAAATTTTAGATTTGCAGCTTTTGCTTCCATACAACCTTTCTGCTTTGAGCTGTTTCTGATAGGTGAGTATTAAAGCATCCCTGTGATTGATTTTGAGGTTGTCATATTTTCCTGGCAGTTGTTTTAATTTTTTCAAGGCTCCTCTCTTTCATGTGTATAGATTCAACAACCTTCTAAGTAAGTAATAGGTATTGTGATCTACATTTTGCTCCCCCCCCAAAAATTTATAGAGGTTGAATCACTTACCTAGAGTCCCATAGCTAGTGTGTGGCAGAGTCACATTGCAGTACAGTTTTGAGTCCAAAGACTGAATTCTTTAGAGATAAGAATAATATGGACTCTTAGTCCCACTTTTTGCAGAGAGTAGAGAAAAAGTCAGAGAAGCTCTGGTTATGGTCTAAGTTAGTGATAAAACACATGAAGCTGAGTCAAGACTCAGCTCTCTAGTTGAGCCAGAGCAGAAACATCACTGTCACCTCGTGTTCCAAGTCTGAAAATGCCAGTTTTGCTAGATTGAGGAATTGAATAACCAGAACATTTTAGATTCAGAAAAATCTCGGGATTGGAAGGGATAGTGATGATAGGATCATGTAGTTCCATGAGGTTCTAAATGTCAATATTCTTCCCAAATATTCCTCTACCCTGAGAGGTTACTAAATTACTAAAGCCGTTGTATCTCAGGACAGCTCTATTCCAAAATCAACCATTACATTGACCTGATTGCCACCTGTTTTCTGTATTTATTCTGAAAACTCTGAAACCTTTATAAGATAAATGGAACTTTGGCTCTCTACCTCTTTTTTCTGTATCGGGGATAGGATGTGTCCTTTCCTCTATGAAAATAGGCCATGAATAAACAGTAATACTTGAAGCTCTCAAGGATTTAATTGAGAATAATAGCTCTTGGGAATATGAGGTGAAAGAGGTTAATTACTATTTTGTAATCAAAGAAGTTTAGCCCTAAAAAAAAATCACAAGCACAAAGTTTAGTTGGAGGTGCCAAATAGACATGTTCAGGACTCCAGGGGAATTATCCCAGGCATTTTGTTTTATCCAGTTAATAAAAGCTTGGTGGCCTCCTTTAGAACTTTAGGGAAATCAAAACATAGAAAACTTTTGATGTTCCCCAATCATTGACAACCTGATGCCCGTTTTCCTTTCCCAGGGATGCTGGCAATAATAATCCTTCCAGTGCTCTGAAAATGATAAACTTTCCTTCCTCGCCCCCCACCCCCGTTAAAAATGACGAAAAATTCCCCTATTCTTGCCAGAACCTACAAAAGGTGACTTTCTCTTCATTTATATTCATCTACACCTAATCCTTATATTAGCCTAAAAATCCTTAGGTTGGTGAATTAGAGTGATGGTTAAGTGCCATGAATGCAGACATTTTCTGAATTGACTGAATATAATCTCCAAAAGATACGGGGTAGAGACCTTCCAAAGCAGCTGGACAGGTAATGGAGAAGTGTCCAACTGGCATTATCCTCTGATGGTGTCGTTTCCTGTGTGTTCTTCGCTTTGTGGCTTTTTTCTATTGCATTTTGTTCTACATTACATCATTACTTAGTGTCTGGGACCTATTGATTCCTCCAATCAAAGCCTTGAAAACTTTGACATTTCTATTAAAAGCCAGAACTTGTTGGATTAGCTTAAAAAATCAAACTATAGTCTCGTTACTGGAGACACATCTAGAACAGAAGCAGAAATGGCTGAAAAAATTAAAGGGTAGAAAGAAGGATATATAAGGCGAACATTAACCAACTTTGGTGGATCGTATTGTGGTTCCCAGTTATTATTCACTTTCCTTCTTTCTGTCTAAATTTTTTACTGAGGTATAGTTGACCCACAATGTTACATTAGTTTCAGGTGTACAATATAGTGATTCAATAAATCTATATATTTTGCTATGCCTACCCCAAGTGTAGCTACCATCTGTCACCGTACAATGTTAACTGAAATTTCAGTTTTATTGTGTTGTGGTTAAAGACTTATCTGCAGCTTGAATTTGACTTTTCCTCCATAAAATTATATGTTTTATTTTTTTAAAGATTTTTAAAAAGTGGGGGGGAGGGGCAGAGAGAGAGGGAGAAGAAGATTCCCCACTGAGCCAGGAGCCCCCATGGGGCTTGATCCCAGGACCCTGGGGTCATGACCTGAGCTGAAGAAAGATGCTTAACCAACTGAGCCACCCAGACGCCCTGTATCTGTTTTATACATCGTGGATGGAAATAAAGAGGTATTCTCAGGAGAATACCAATGTTAATAAACATATGTTAATTATATTTTAAGTATTACTAACTGATACTAAATTTATATATATATATATATACACATAATAATTCATAAAATTATGTATAGAATTTCACCTTACTTCAAATGACTTTTAAAGAGTCAGGGTATAAACACATACACATACATATTATGATTATAAATATGTAAATAGAGCTTACTAAAGAGCATATTCATTATAAAGATATTTTTCTTTTTAGGAGTTTCACGAGTGCATTTTTCACTTCCTTGTTCCTCAGACTGTATATCAGGGGATTCAACATGGGAATCACAGTGGTGTAAAATACTGAGGACACTTTCTCCTGGATGAGTGAACTGCTGGAGGCAGGTTTGAGATACATGAACATGAGGGTCCCATAAAATATGAGAACGGCAGTCAAGTGGGAGCTGCAGGTGCTGAAGGCTTTCGACCTGCCCTGGGCAGAGTGGATGCGGAGGATGCTGGAGAGGATGAAGCCATAAGAAATGATGATTGTCAGGCTGGTGGCTACCATGTTAAATCCGCCAATGACAAAGATCAAAAGCTCGTCAATATAAGTGCTTGAACAAGAGAGTTGAATAAGTGGGATAATGTCACAGAAATAATGTTTAATGATGTTTGGGCCGCAGAAAGTCAGCCTTAGTATACAACCTCCATGAATCATCGCATCGGTTAGTCCTACTGAGAAGCCAGCAGCCACCAGCAGAAAACAGGCCCGAGGGGACATGGTGACATGGTAGAGCAGGGGGCTGCAGATGGCCACATAGCGGTCATAGGCCATGGCAGCCAACACATAGCACTCGGAAATGACAAAAATGCAGAAGAAAAATAGCTGAGTCATGCATCCAGAATAAGAGATAGTTTTATCGCTGCCCCAAAAGCCTGCCAACATTCTGGGGGTAATAACAGAAGAATAGCACACATCTAAAAAAGACAAACTACTGAGGAAATGGTACATAGGGGTGTGGAGTTGAGAACTCAAGCCAATGATTGAGATCATGCCGAGATTTCCCACCACTGTAACTGCATAAATGCCTAGGAAGAGGCAGAAAAGAGGCGCCTGAAGCTCGGGTTGGTCGGTTAGTCCAGAAAGAAGAAACCCAGTCACTGCGGAATGATTTCTGATGCCCATTCTCTTCTGAGAGATCTGTGGAGATGAAAGGAAAGAGCCAAATCCGGCAGGCTGAATCCTAGCTTGTCTTGGATTCCCTGTAGTTATGAAAACGGACAACGAAGGTTACCTTATCTCCTTGGCACCAAGCCCATGCCTCCATTGATGTACAGAGACTTTGACCGCCGCCCCCTCCAATCCCCAAAGTCTGCATTCAGATAACATAGGAGGTAAACATCTATTTAAGTATAGGTTTTAGGGACTGTGAGTAAACTTTAGCAATCTCTCCAGTGTCTCAGATTCTTTTAGCCAAGTATGAAACCTTTAACTCTAGAATCAGAGGGAAGACTAAAGACACAGGAGAGGCAATCTAAAGCAAATCAGCCAAAGATGTTCTTAAAGAAAGGGCTGTGGACTGAGAAAAGAAATATTTTTATTAATAACACATTTGCCAAGGGCTGGACTGCCTCCAGGATTTCCTACAGAGATGTCCATTGTCAAGGTCGACTGTGGTTTCCACGTCAAGGATTCTGGGGGTATGCAGCAGAATATTAATTCTAGGGAGATGTTAATAGATGTGGCACGGAATAAGCAGCCCATGATTTCAGACACAGAGTTACACGAAGTTAAAAATGTTTCTGAACTGAAGGATATTTTAGAATCTTCTAGGGAGCTATATAACATACAATGTTTTCCAAACTTATTTGATGGTAGAGATCCCCACCCACTTTTTAATAAAATGTATTTAGCACTGGTGTGGCTCAGAACCTTCAAAGAAACTGTGTTTTCATTGGCATGTTTGTTCTATTTTTAGTCTAATCACAAGCTGATTTCCAGGTAGGAAGTTAATTCTTCATACACTTCAGTAAAGCTGAGTGATGGTAGAACAGCTAACCTTCTAGAAGGCAAAGCTGTCATTAAGCCCTGTCTACACCCTCATATTCACCCATAGTTTATACAGACCCTTGCTCAGATATCTGGTTTAGTATTTTCTTGACCTGCCCTGCCCAGGACCTATCCTTCTGCCTAGCTCCTCAAGAAGCTGTTCATGTCCTCCTACTTTCAATCTGTTACTGTCACAGCAGGACAAGGCACATTTCCTTCGGCCACTTGCATTCTCAAGGATGCCAGCACCTCCTCCCTATTTCCCGAGTCAGTTGACAACAAAGAGGCTTCATAACACTGGACAGCTGTTCTCTGAGAAGGTTTCCAAGCTCTACAGAACACATGACTTTTGCATCTGCTCTTCTTCTCCCATCCTGAGGGATGAAATAGGGGAGCCAGGTGCAAAAGAGAGAATGTCCACTTGCCCTTAGCCTAATGCTGGAATACTCCAGAATCTTCCTTTCCCTTCATCTCTTACCAATCAGCATACACAAGTATAGTCTAGTCACAGAGACCATACAGGGAAATACCAAAGGATGTTCAAGAAGACACGTATACTCAGTTTTGGCCTTTAATCTCCTCTCATGTGTGCCTTCAGACTGTTCTGAATGTCTGGCCACGTTTCTTTCTTTTTTTTTTTTTTAGATTTTATTTATTTATTTGAGAGAGAGAGGCAGTGAGAGAGCATGAGCGAGGAGAAGGTCAGAGGGAGAAGCAGACTCCCGTGGAGCTGGGAGCCCGATGTGGGACTCGATCCCGGGTCTCCGGGATCATGACCTGAGCCGAAGGCAGTCGTCCAACCAACTGAGCCACCCAGGCGTCCCCTGGCCACGTTTCTAATTCTCCCACACTTCCCCTAATTCCTGCTGGGCTCTCCATCAAAGTAATGTTTTCTGTCCTGCCTCTGTTCCTAGCTCTGATCCAGAGCCCAGAACCCATCTGCTTTCTGCTGAGGTTAGTTATGATTCTCTCTCCTATATTTCCTGCTTTTCATACATTTCAGTATTTTAGGTCCTTGCTACTCATTTTGCAGTCCACAGACCCAGCACCAGCTGGGAATTTGTAAGCTTTGGAAATTTATGCACCATCTCAAACCTAACCCACGTCAGTTGAATCATTGCCAAAATTTTGGCAAGATCCCCACAGGGTCTGTGTACACATTATAGTGTGAGAAGGGCTATTTTCGGTTTTTATCTCCTGGAGCTGAAATCACCTTTCTTTGTTCTCGTTTCTTCCTCTGAACTTTGTCTGCTTCTTCTCTGTGCCAGAAACCATTATGAGCTCATGTGAAGTGTTTGAAAACAGCTTCTCAAGAATAGGCTTCTTGGATGAAGGATTAAATTGTATTTTACCTTTCAGTGTTTTAGCATCTATATGTAGACTCAGAGACCTCACAGTAGTGAGAGTTGCATGTCTGAGAGCTTATTACAATAAATTGTATTATGCTTTTGTGTTTTCAGGGAAGAAATGTTATAAAATTATACACTAATCCACTTAGGAGTGAGCAATGCTAGCAGTGTTTACGGATTAGCATTGCTAACAATGTTAGCAACCGGAGCTAGCAATGCTGACATGGCCCCCCAAAAGTTATCTACTTTATCTGACCATCTACTTAATAGTAAATGCCTAGACTCTGGAGTTAAAACTTTTTACGTTGTGTTTGACCACTTTCCAAGATGATCTACTACACTGACTCAGACCTGATTCAGATCTCAAATAATTTCAGGAACTCAAAAGTCATTTAGTAGCTTAAAACACGTTTTTAAACATCTTAATGCACCACCCAGTGCTGTTAAAACGATGACAGTTTTAAGTATTTTACAAAAGTGGTGTCTGGGTCAGCATTGCCTGATAGAAATATATACAGTCATAGGGGTCATTTGAAATTCCAGAAGTCTATTTTTTTTTAAAGTAAAACAGACAGTTGAAGTCAATTTTAATACTTCAGTTTATTTAACTTGATATATGTAAAATTTTACTCATTCAACATGTAATGATATAAAAATTCCTGTTTTAAAGATCTATGCATTATGATATAAAAATTCTAACGAACTATTTTGTCTTTTTTTGGTACAGATCTCTGAATTCTTTTTTTTTTTTAATTTTTAAAGATTTTTTTAATTTGGCAGAGATCGCAAGCAGGCAGAGAGACAGGCAGAGAGAGAGGTGGAAGCAGGCTCCCCGCTGAGCAGAGAGCCCAATGTGGGACTCAATCCCAGGACCCTGAGATCATGACCTGAGCCAAAGGCAGAGGCTTTAACCCACTGAGCCACCCAGGAGCCCCAGATCTTTGAATTCTTAATGTATTTTATACTTGCAGCACTTCTAAAATCAAACTAGCCACATTTGAAACACCTAGTAGCCTCATGTCGCTAGTGCCTACAGTATTGGACAGCACATGTCCAAAATTTTTTTCCTAAGTCTGACTTAATTGTTAAATCTCCATGGCCCCCTTTTAAAGAAAGAAACCATTAGCACAAAGGTGGCAAAAAGAGCACTGAACTAGGAGCCGTAAAATTTAATTCAACCATTGCTCTAAGACTTATAGTGTAATATTTAATTCATAAATTATCTTAGAGGTTCATATTTTAACTGGTAAAAAATAATAAATACTTTAAAATTGTGCAAATTAAATAAGACATAAGCGTAAACACATTCTGTGCATTGTAAGATCTCTATAAAAACATTTGTAAAATTTTAGATGCTGGTGATTTCACAGATTAATTCACAGATAAGGCACAACAAGGTTTCTTAGGCGGAGGTGAGGGGGCAAAGAAAGCACAGCTGAGTCCAGAATGAATGCCCATAGCTTCTGCCTTCCATTCCTGAGTCTGAGTGGCCTGCAAACATTGGGACCTCTAGAGCTCCTGTGGAGAATCGGGAGTTGAAGTTAGAATGCGTTTTAATACCTAAACCATTTGAGGGCGCCTGGGTGGCTCAGGTCATGATCCCAGGGCCTGGGATCGAGCCCCGCATCGGGCTCTCTGCTTGGCAGGGAGCCTGCTTCCCTTCCTCTCTCTGCCTGCCTCTCTGCCTACTTGTGATCTCTGTCTGTCAAGTGAATAAGTGAGATTAAAAAAAAAATACCTAAACCGTTCGAACATTATAGTTGTGAAACTCACTTTCCTCCTCTGAAGACTCTTGCCAAGTGCTGCTTCTTTTTCCTATCCTTTTTACTTTAGGAATAGAGATGGGTTAATTATACCTTTTCATCCTTAAGTATCTAATCAACCATGGTAAAGAGCAGGTTTAAATGAATCTGTGACTTCTAGTCTTAGTTCAAGTGTCGCATGTCTGGAAAACAAAGACCAGTAATCCTCATGGGTTTCCTATCTCTTGAGGTTTGGTGTATTTGTAGATTTGTAAGAACTGTCCCTGTGCTGTCTTATTATCCACCTTTTACATAAGTAAACTTGGCCATTAAATGTGATCACGTTTCTAGAGGAATGAAATTAGTATGGCCCAGTGTTAGGAATTATTTAGAATATGTACTAAAGGGCACCTGGGTGGCTCAGTTGGTTAAATGACTGCCTTCTGCTCAGGTCATGATCCCGGAATCCCTGCTTCGAGTCCCACATCAGGCTCCCTGCTCAGCGGGGGGCCTGTTTCTCCCTCTCCTCCCTGCTCTTGCCCTCTCTCACTATCTCTGTCTCTCTCTCTCCAATGAGTAAGTAAATAAATCTTCAAAAAGAAAAAGAATACATACTAAAGAAATGGGGTAGATTTAAAAAAGATATTATTTTCTCACATAAATTCTTTTAAACTATAGAAGTAGATTTCCATTCATATATATATATATATACATATATATATATATATAAAGATTTACTTATTTATTTTAGAGAGTGGAGGCAGGGAAGAGGAAGAGATCCTCAAGCAGATTCCCTGTTGAGTGTGGAGCCCAACACGGGGCTCGATCCCAGGAGCCATGTGATCATGACCTGAGCCAAAATCAAGAGCTGGCCACTTAACTGACTGAGCCACCCAGGTGACCCAAATATGAGGTCTTTTTATTATTTTTTTTCATTTAAAAAAATTTTAAGGTTTTTATTTAAATTCCAGTTAGTTAATATAAAGTGTAATATTAGTTTCAGGTGCATAATATAGTGATTCAACACTGCCATACAACATAGATTAGGCACTCGGAAGGAGGGCTTGACACGAATCCCTTCAGAATTTTGCAGTCTAGCGAGAACAACAGTATTGTTCAACCCATGACTTGCCCTGACAGACTAGTGAGGGAGAAGCACCATATCCAGCACTCTATGTGATAAGCAGTAGGTAAGGTTTGAGCTCAGAGATGGAACAAAGCACTGTCTATGTGTTAAAGATCATTTTTATGGAAGGGTAGGTTTTAGATAGCACCTTCAAATGAGGAAAGAATTTGCTTAAGCTGAGTGGATACAAAATGAGGTTCAAAGTAGACATTGCTTTTGCTGAGTCAATTTTGACTTACCCACATTATAAGGAAGAATCCCAGATACTCTGAACATTTCTCTTTGGTTTTGGATTCCATTGTTTTCATTTGTATCTTGTAGTCAGAGACCTCCACATATTTGTATAACAAATTACAAATAGCTTTTTCTTTAAAAGATTTTATTGCAGGACACCTGGGTGGCTCAGTTGGTTAAGCAACTGCTTTTGGCTCAGGTCATGATCCTGGAGTCCCAGGATCGAGTCCCACTCATGCTCTCTCTCTCTCTACCAAATGAATAAATAAATAAAATCTTTGAAAAAGATTTTATTGCTTTGAAATAGAACATGGAGTTCAAGAAGTCACACAGAGGTATAAGTGTAAAGACAGAATGATTTGGATGCAATTCTCTTCTTCCTTTTCTCATTTTCCTATACTCAAAGACTAAGACTAAGATTCAGGGTGCTGTCACAAGGCAGAGAAATGAGAAAATTATAAAGTGAGGTGAGTTAGTATAAAGCCAGGGCACTAGAGGTAGCTTTGTTATTTTTTTGTTTTTGTGGTTGTATTTTTTTTTCTTTTGCTTTTAACCTCGTTTAAGCTAGAGCCTTTTAAAAATGATTAAAAAAAAAGGGGGCACCTGGGTGGCTCAGGTCGTGATCCCAGGGTCCTGGGATCGAGCCCCACATCGGGCTCTCCCCTCGGCGGGAAGCCTGCTTCTCCCTCTCCCACTCCCCTGCTTGTGTTCCCTCTCTCTCTGTGTCTCTCTCTCTGTCAAATAAATAAATAAAATCTTAAAAAAATAAAATGATAAAAAAACCCATTTTATTTTATTTCACTTTTTGTTAGAGAGACAGTATGTGTGTGAATGGGGGGTGGAGGAGCAGATGGAGAGAGAGAGAGGAGATCTCAAGCAGCCTCCACACCCAGGCAGAGCCCTCCGTGGGGCTTGATTTCACAACTCTGAAATCATGACCTGAGCTGAAATCAAGAGCTGGTTGCTTAACCAACTGAGCCACCCAGGTGCCCCAAAGCTAGAGCCTTATGAGGCTTTTAGTTAGAGCTCTTTGGTTTGGGCAGAACCTCAGGACCCACACAGCCTCATATACCCATGTTGTCACTCTCCGCAGTACTGGAAACACCCCGCTCCACTCAGGAGAGTCCCTGCTCCACCACTTCCCAACCGTGCCCAGCAGCCGCCACCAAGCATTGCTACTCCAGCTCTAAGGAAGTCAAGATCAGTGGGGTGAAGACAGATTTTTACATTTTGTCTGCATGTTGTAACTTTGCTAGCTGTCAATCCAAGTAATGCTAATGGTGCCACAATGTCTCACAGAGGTTTCTACTAAAAGTCAATTCTTGGTTTTTGTTCCCTTCAATATTATGAAAATGCAAAGGGAGATGGCCCAGAGTCAAATTTCAGTGACATCTCTGTACTATTCTTGGATTTTATACATCTCTGAGAGTGAATATAGTTTATCTTACTGGGTTGAACTCATCAAATCAAGTTCCTGCTTCTTCTTTATTTGAATTCTTGATGTAAATGGAAACTTGAAGATGGCCCCCATTATATCATCTTATGTGTCCAGATGTGTCTGTACTGCTTGCTGCCCAAAGACATACCAGGTAAGCACACACACAGACACACACACATACACACACATGCACTTGAGGTGAAGATAAGGTGAAAAGATTTGATATGTGTTGAGTACTGCTCCAGACATTTGGTAAACATCCCATTTGCTAGCAGTAACTGCTCAATGTGGGAAACGTGGAGCTCCATTTCACCCTTGAGACCACGAAGCTCAGAGTGATTGCGAAATGTGCTCAAGGTCACACTGCTGGTAAAGTGGTGGGTCCATAAGCAGCAAATTCCCAAAGCCTCATCCCAGAGCCTGTGTCTTGCTGCCCCAAGAGGAAAGCAAGTAAGAAGGTGGCTGCTTATATTTGGAGTGAGACAAAAAGAGCTCTAAGTGTCTCCTATGGGATTTAGCACACGTCATTAAGCTTGAAAAGCAAACCTATTTGGAGCAAATATTTCCCTAGTAATAAAGCTGGTGTACGTGGCTAGAAAAATATCTGCTAACCTTTTTTATCATTGGCCTCTTCAGAAAATGCACCAGACTCATATTCTGGATAGATATTCAGGAGATTCATGAAAAGAAGACCCAAAAGTAAAGCCCCTCTCATTTTAGGATCCTTGGACTTGTGGGTTTCTTGTAGTCCATCTCAAAGACCCTGATCACCATGGAAAGGGTCCAAAAGGATAAGAACACATCCAAAGACAAGGTACTACAACATTTCCAGGCAGTCAGTCCTATGATTCCAAGAGATTCTTAAGGTTTGTGTGCCAAAATTCTTTCATGGCACCTGGCCCAAGTGAGTCCCACCCCCTACAGTTCTGATTCCATAAATCTGGGGTCGAAAAAAAGAATCTTCAATTTCAATAAGCATTCCAGAGGGATATAGAATCAAGAAATCTTGGGCTAACATGTGGCAAAATGTCATCACCTAGTTCTATACTTCAGGGAATCCTGAAAGCCCAGGCCCAACCTCAGGAGGGCATCCTGATGAAGAAGAGAACTGGGAAGCCATGTGACAGGAGAAAGCATCTGAGTGGAAGTTTCCACACAGGCCATAAGCCTATGTGGTATAGATGCTGTCTTCCTATCAACACCACAATCACCACCATCCCTGGGGCAACGGTGGAAGGGGAAGTTCCACTTTTATGTATGTGCCCCAGGGTTTCATGTGGATTCTTTCTGCCTTTCCTTTCAGGAAGATGTCAGGAATAGCTGTTTCAGCCCGGGGGTATGATGCAGTGCTGCCTTGAATACGTGTTCCTCCAGCGGGAATCAGATAAGCCAGGTCTCTGTTAGCATATGGTCCCTCAATCCCAGACTGGAGTGTTGCTAGTGGAGTACACGGAGGTAGGCACCTTTCCCTTTAAAGGGAAGGAAAACTCTATATCCAGGTGAGAGTTCCAGAACAGTACAGTTAAAGAATCACCCATTAATTCCCAGCCCTGGTAGACAGAGGCTCACAATGCTCTCGTTCTTGAAATTATTGTTTGGATCATGGAGGTCCCTAATCAAGCTAATAATTGACCTAGATGCTGATTTATGGTCTCTGGAGTTCATTTTGTTTAGGAAAAGTTTTAATTGCCCCAGATGGGACTATGTTCAATTATTTATAAGTGAATCCTGTAATCACGAGTGTGACAATATTATAGTTTCTACTTTCCCCAGTGCCTTCAGGTGAGAGAACATTTGTGCATATGTTTATCGTCCCCAATGGATTCCAGTTTTTAACACTATAACTGGACTTTCCTTGGTTCTCTGTCTCAGGAATGACACGAGTCGTGATCCATGCTGTATGCTTCTTTTGTGGACCCTTCTAATTTGATGGCTAATGTGTTCATGGAGTGCATATTCAGAGA
This sequence comes from Mellivora capensis, assembly GCA_004024625.1. Taxonomy (NCBI): domain Eukaryota; kingdom Metazoa; phylum Chordata; class Mammalia; order Carnivora; family Mustelidae; genus Mellivora; species Mellivora capensis. The sequence continues at coordinate 26,451 of PISX010007383.1, forward strand.
GAGAGAGAGAAAACACACATGGGCTTCTCATCTTGAAGGTATTTTAAGATCTCTTCCTGTTTTTTACTAGCGGTTATGTGACCTTTGGTCAGGTTATCTAAATAAGTGGTTACACTTTTTTTTTTTTAACTTTTTTTAACTTTTATTTATTTATTTATTTGACAGAGAGAGAGAGAGATCACAAGCAGGCAGAGAGGCAGGCAGAGACCGAGAGGGGGGAAGCAGGCTCCCCGCTGAGCAGAGAGCCCAATGTGGGGCTCGATCCCGGGACTCTGGGATCATGACCTGAGCTGAAGGCAGAGGCTTTAACCCACTGAGCCACTAAGGCGCCCCTAAATGAGGTTTCTTATTGATAAGATAGATATGATTCTAACATGTTCTATCTGGATTTTAACACTTTTTTTTGAAGGTCAAATAAGAAATACACAGGAATGTTTTACAAAATAAAAAGAGATTATACTAATGTGTCTATTGAGTATTTGAGGAGGAAGAAGGAAGGCAGGAAAGACAGTGAGGGAATCAGCTGCGTGATCTGCTAATTCCTCTGATTCCAGCCACTTTTTCAAGATGGCTGCCAGTATAATCCATGAAAACCAACTATTAGAGGAAAATGGAATCACATACTTTTGTATATCAACACAGTGAACTATTGTGTGTTCTTTTAAATTATCATTTTAAGGAGTTTCTAAATGCTCACGCTATTCGTTACATATAGCACTTTTTTTTTTTTTTTTACATATAGTACATTTTGATTGCAACCATGTAGAATCATGTCCAACACACGTCATTGTAACCAGAAACTGGAAGGCAATAAGCAAAAGGAAATTAGTTGTTGCGGTAGGAGAGTATCACTTATAGCTTTTTTTCCTAAATATTCTTTCACGTGTTGCTCTCTTCTTTTTTGATATTGGTTTTTTCTCTTCTTTTTAATAATAGTTCAAAATGCTTTGTTCCGCACAATTTTGACCTTTGCCTTTTAAAAAATATTTATTTATTTAATTGAGAGAGAGAGAGGGAGTGAGCAGGGGTAAGGTGAGGGGCAGAGGGAGAAGAAGAGAGAATCCTGAAGCAGACTCTCCACTGAGTGTGAAGCCTGATACGGGGCTGGACTCCAGGACCCTGAAATCATGACCTGAGCCAAAGTCAAGAGTTGGCCACTTAACCAACTGAGCCATGCAGGGGCCCCTATTTTGCCTTTTTTTTTTTTTTTTTTAAAACAAAGATATTTTCTAATTTTGTCTGTTTCTAAGTCATTAGGGACTACAAAGTTTTGCCTTTCCAAGACCTCTGTCTTTAACTTGCTCTTGCAGTTAGAGAGGTAGAAAGGAACCCCACATCATGAAATTCACAACTGCGGTTAGAGAGGATTCTATTACCATTGGGTCTCTCTATTACATGTCGTCTGCAGCAACAGCCTGCCGAAGAAAGCCCAGAGTTTCTCTCCCCTCAAGAGAACCAAATGGTGGCAAAAAAATCACAGCAAAGGGGCTGAGATGGAGGAGAGCCTTAGTTGTATTCATATCAAAGAGAACAAAGGTGTGAATGCTTCTGGAGGTCATGAAGGGAACGTCCTTCATGAACTATAATCCTTCATGAACTATAATACGAAAAGAGAAATAAGGGAAAAGCCTAAAGTTGTGAATAAATTAAAAATAATATTTTCAAATGGATAACTACATAAAGAGGTCTTGAAATGTTAAATGAAAATGATAACCCTCTAATAAACCAGATAAGAAGAGGTGGGGAGGAAGAGGGGAGGAAGAAAATGTAAAGGGGGGAAAAATCAATCCTTTTTTGTGACACAAACAAATATTTAAAAATGAAATTGTCTTGGATTATTTCAGAATAATTCAGGGAATGATCACTGAAGCTGGATGAAGGATATGTGGGCATCATTGTATTATTCTCTAATTTTTCTAAAATTGCATATTATCCTCTTGAAACTGCAATTCTACTTTTCTTTTCCCCTTTTTGTTATTGATGTCATCTAGTTGCCATTAAAAAACAAACAACAAAAACTGTCTCTCTTCTACTTCCACTCCTGCCCTCATTCTACTGAAAGTGCTAGGACCCAAACCACCAATGGACATTCTGATTATCAGTAAAATGACATATGTTCACCTTGTACCAAACCTGATTTCCTTACATCATGAGGTATCATTGCCCAATGTCTTCTCAAAACTCTAGCTTCTTTTTAATTACTCACCAACATTTATATTTCTCTACCTTCTCTCTGACTCATCCTCTTTGCTTTTTCTTGTAAATGCTAATGCTATCCAGAATTCTCTCCTTTTAAAGGATTTTTTAAAAGTTATTTATTTATGTATTTGAGAGAGAGAGAGAGAGAGCATGAGTGGGGGAGAGGGGCAGAGGGAAAGGGTGAAGCAGATTCCCCGCTGAACAGGGAGCCAGATGTGGGATTCGATCCCAGGGGCCCAGGATCATGACCTGAGCCGAAGGCAGGCACTTAACCCACTAATCCATCCAGGCGCCCCTCTCCAGAATTTCCTTCTCTACTTCTTGGCACATCCTTACACGGGGATATGCACATCTATGTTTCAACTGCCATCCCCGGCTGATAACCTCTAATGCGTCGTCAAGTTCCAGAACTAAATTCTATCTATCATATGGGCTGTAGGTACCTTAAACTGAACCCAAACCAGTATTTTACTTATAGCTTCTTCCTCACCAGGATTGTGCTTCTGAACCCATATTTTATATCTTACTTAATGGCATCATGGACTACTGTTCTCCCAAGCTGGAAACATGGTTCCTTCTTAGACCTGTCTCTCACAAATCCCTCCCATCCCACCAGGTTCTCTAATCTGGCTACCTCTTCATATTCATGTGCCATTATCTCTTAAAGTTTAAAGGAGACATCAATCTTTCAGCCCCGAATCCTACTCTTAGGGACCAATTGCACAGATATAAAATCATCACTACGTAAGAATGTAATAATATAAATTGTCATGGCTATTACCCTCTTGGTCCCTCCACTACACTAGTCCTCACACATCAAGGGTCAAACCAATAGGTGATTCCACTGCAGTTGGCAGCTCTCAGAGCAAGCTGGCTCTGATACAGGAGAGGACGAGGGTGGGAGCTCATTCCCATGACTACCAGAAGGGATGGCCCCTGAGGCTTGCAGTTTCTGTGAGAGAAAGTGTGTCCTGGACACAGAAGGGAGATAATATCCCAGGACAGGCTGCATTCTACAGCAAACTACGCTCTCTTGCTCCATCCGAGATGACTCCAGAAAGCTGCTCCTGATCTGGAGCTCCTGGTGGCTCCGGTCAGCTCATGTTTCTTTTGTTGCAACTACATCCCAGTTCAACTTCTGTCCAAACCCGCTCCCCTCGGACACTGGCAGGTATGACTGCTGGACTTGTTCCCCAATAAACTCTCCACATACAATTCCTGCCTCAGGTAATTGCTTCCATATCATTTGTCATGTGCTGAGAACTCTTTTGAAGTGCTTTACCTCTCTGAACTCATGTAGTCTTTACAAAACTCTTATGTAGTAGGAAGCATTATTATCTGTAAGATCACAAAGCTGCTTAGTGGTAGAGCCAGGATTGAAAGCCAGGACTGTGAGTCCCTTTTCTTTTCTTTCTTTTTTCAGAGAGAGAGAGGGAGAGAGAGAGATAAAGAGAATGTGAGCAGAGGGGCATCGGGAGAGGAAGAATCTCAGGCAGACCCCCCCACTGAGCACGGAGCCCCACTTGGGGCTCAATCTCAAAATCGTGAGATCACGACCTGAGCTGAAATGGAGAGTCTGCCACTCAACCCACTGAGTCACCCAGGCGCCCCCTGAGTCCATTTTCTTAACTACGAAGTCTCCCTTGTAAGAGTAAAGATACTGAACATTGTTTTAAAAAGTTTTTTTCAAAAAAGATATTATTTATTTGACAGAGAGAGATCACAAGTGGGCAGGAGGCAGACAGAGAGAGAGGAGGGAGCAGGCTCCCTGCTGAGCAGAGAGCCCGATGCAGGGCTCGATCCCAGGACCCTGGGATCATGACCTGAGCCGAAGGCAGAGGCTTAACCCACTGAGCCACCCAGGCACCCCTAAAAGGTTTTTAAAATACAATATACCAAGATATGTAAAGAGGTTTAGAAGAAAGACCACACAACATGTTTGAGGCAATGAAAGAAATCCAATTGGGCCCATGGAAAGGGGTCTGCAATAAGGTAAAGGAAATAGGCAGAAAGAGGCTGTTAGATAGGACTTTCATCTTAGTTCGGTAAAAGGCTTTTTTGGGGGGTTTTAATATAAGTCCTCTGACTCTGTGCTTACTGCATACCATGGTTGCCTACTCAAGGAATAAGTAAATGTTTTCTCTGCAGAGTTATAAAGGCAACTGTCAAAAAATAATAGTTTGTGCCTTATAAATGATATTGGACTGCAATGCTTCAGTGTATCAAGACATTTTTTGTGGCTTCAAGGCGCTGGTCCATTACCCAGATGCCTGCCTAACTCCATTTCTTTAGGCTCTCCAAATGGGGACACAAGTTTCTCCAAAACTTCCTAAATTTTGAGAGGTCATTTCCTTTTGTGAGGCTAGCTGGCCGACTCCTCTGGCAATGATCTTGAATTCCTTCTGCTCTTACTGATCCCTCCCTCTAAAATTGGACCTTTTCTTCCAGGCATGTTTAACTTCTTTCAAGGCCTTTGGTTATCACTACGTCTGGCAGCTCTAATATGTGATATTATATATCCCTCTATAAAGGGTAACTCTCTCAGGACCTGCAGTCCCCTTGGTCTTTCCACTGTGCTAGTCACCGGGGTCAAGGGTCAAGCTAAGAGATGATTCCATGGCAGTTGGCAACCCTGACAGCAGGCCGGCCCAGATATAGGAGTAGTGGGGAGTGGGATTTATCGTCTCTGTTCCGTAGGAGACATCAGCCCCGCCACGTCCAATGCCTCTGCAATCACTGAGAGTTTAGACGTTGCTTGTCCTCCTGTGAAGAAGTAATCGAATCAGAGAAGAGCCATGTGAGAATCTGGTGGTGGTCTCAGCTTGAAATCCCCTTCGCAATGGTGAATGTCTCATTCAGAAGTATCCAGGCCATGAACGTGATGTTCTCCTCCTGGGCCTTAGTGTTCATGGCAATAGGAATCCTCACAGAAGAATGGGTTGAACTGACACTGGAAACAAAGAAAAATACAATAAGCCACAGCCCCTGGATATGTTGTACCACTCTTTGGCCAGAAGGTCAGAACGACACTATGCAAAGAGATGGTGGGGAGAGGGAGGGTTCCTCTTTCCTTCACTTCTACTTATCTCACCAGCTTACTCTTTGTTCTCTGGGGCAACTTCCCCGGGCTGCCCTGCGCCTAGTTCCATAATCAATGGTCAAGGCCGACTCCCAAATCTCACCACTCTGCATATTTTGGGGAAAAGTTTAGAAGCTCCTGGACTTAATTGCTGGACATCTGAGAAGGGTTGGCAGTATCCTTAGGATAGTCAGTGCACCTAGAACAGGAGGCCATAAAAGAAAGGTAATTGGCAACAAGGAAATAACTTGTATTAGCACTAGAGGAGGACAGGATGAATTGTATTGAACGAGAAATCTGAGAAAAGAAAAAGAGGCTTATAGAGACGCTAAGATAGAGAGCAGTTTCCTCTGGTTCTCGCTCCCATTCAGCTTCAGGCTCCCTGCCTCTTTTTTCTATCCCCTTGCCCCTCTTTATTATTTAATCAAATCTTTTTACCCCAATTCCAATTCTTACCTAGAGATTTGTGTGGTCCTCAGGTGGAAATGAGCCAAGAAGAAATCTCTGTCCTTCTTTCAACACAGCTTCTGCTTTCCAACAGATGGCCTGGAAGTGGTCAGGATCATGATGATTTTGGTTCTCAACCTTTCCCTCTTCCATAACTTGTTCCTGGGTTTGGAAGCCACTTATCTGATTCCTTCAACTAAATGTATCCTCTTCATCGCTGCCTTCTCCGGTTTCCTCACAGGTAACTTCTTGGTTCCCTTGATGCAGGCTTGGAGACCGACTTCATTTATGGTTCTGGGCTTCAGCCTTCCTAGTTCTCTGGCTCAGAGGTTGAGCCTCTGAATTGGAATGACCACTTAGGGGGACTGGTTTTGGATAAGGTGCTGGTGTACAGGGTGGAGGCTTGGAAGTCAGGCATATCTTGGGTTAAAGGCTTGAGTAGAAGAGCCCAAGTTCCTCAGAAGGGACTTTTTTTCTCCTTCTGTCTGGACAAAAGGTATCCTCCTGCTCTGTGCACTCCTCCTGTATCATCAAAAGCTAAGGCAAGGTCAATCCGTGTACTACTCTAGTTACAAAATCAGCTGGATCATTGTCACTGGCTACTTAAGCGTTTGCCTCTTTATGGCCTCTGGTGAGTATATTCAGGGCCCTTGATGGGTCATAAGAACCGATCAATCCCTGATAGAGAGGAGAGGATAAAAGGATGGGGAAGGGGCATAGGGAAAAGGTGCCAACCCTTGTGTATTAAATGACCAAGGTTCAAGTGGACTCACTCTCTGAGGACAGCTCCTCCAAGGGTAGAACTGGAGATTAGGGCTGTGTGAAATGTTCAGTAAGCTTGCTCCAAGGGCAGCTCTCATGTCTGCCATTTCTACTGTCTTTCACCCCCTACCCACTTCAGGGCAGAGATAGCCAGCAAAGTCATGACTAAGGAGAATGGCTGATATGGAATGTTTACTAATGTGAAGAGGGACAGGGTACCCTGGGTGTCCAGGGTAGTGCTGAGGCACACTGAGGCAGAAACAAGCAATTTCTGATGTTAAATGACCACATGCCAACGCTGGAGACCCTCCTTTTCTTAAAAAGTCTTTAAAATTTCATTTGGAATTGCACTTACAAACTCAGAAGCATGAGTCTTCAGTCTTCTGTGCTCTTGACATGTGCAGCATTTAAGCTATTTTGCATATGCTTCTCATCTCTGCCACTAACACCTCCCTCTCCCCCATGGTTTGGTTTGGGGTGGTTCAAAGGGACCCACTGGGCTCTGGAAAGGGGCCTCTCTGCTGACACAGAGGGACAAGTTTCTGTGACTCTCCATTGTTCATCACCCTCTCCTGGCTTCTCTTTTCCCCAGGAACCATGTCTTTGCTAGAGTGCAAGCAATCCACCAAGATTTGTGCCTGCATGACCCTCCTTCCTACCTCTCAGAGAGAAAGTCAGGACGTAGAGGAATCGGAGGGTTCTGTCAAAGTTATTTCTTCACCAAAGGCACCCGTGCCTCGTAGTATTGTTCACACAAGGGAAGATTCTCCAGACAGACGACAATTACAAATGCGCCGTGTAACCTGGGCTCTATGATTTGACGTTCGGTCTTTCAATATATACTTATCTTAATGGAAACCGCTTTGCCTAATGCGCTGTGTGTCTCTATAGCCGTCTTGTCTTTGTTCAGCATTATTTAATGACTGTGCCTGGGTTGGTGGTGTCTGTAAGAAGATCCAAAGGGTGACTTTTTTTTTTTTTTAATCCTGGCCTGCCGAACAAATAGTTTCTATTTGTTCTCACCATTTAATAACTTATTCACACAATAAATATTATCTTATAACTAATACTTGCCATATTGTTAACTATATACACCACAAAGATTTAAATAACATAGAATACCTTTTGTACTTTATTTTATTGTGAAATATTTCATTCAGACAGAACACAAAACTATGATAAATGCCTGTGCACACATCACTCAACTTTATGAAATTTTAACATTATGCCTTAATTTGCTTTAGATGTTTTCAAATTAAATTTATAGATAAAAGTGATATTCAGCTAAAAATTTCCCTAATCTCATTTCCCTCCCTTGTTTCTTTTCACAAAATAATTTTAATGATGCATTCCTGATCACTTTACACTCATGTTGTCATTTTTACAACTTTAAGCCTCCTTAAAATGACATAGATTAGCTTTGCAAGTGTTCAAAGGTTATTAAAAGACTGTACAGATCATTTTTCTGCAACTTGATTTTTTTTAAAGATTTTACTTAGTTGTTTTTTTTGACAGAGAGACATCACAAGTAGGCAGAGCAGCAGGCAGAGAGAGAGAGAGACAAGCAGACTCCCCACTGAGCAAAGAGCCCAATGCGGGGCTTGATCCCAGGACCCTGAGATCATGACCTGAGCGGAAGGCAGTGGCTTAACCCACTGAGCCACTCAGGCACCTCTGCAACTTGCTTTTTTTCCACTCAACTACGTGTATGGTTTTGTGATTCATTCAGTTTTGTTCTACTTCATTCATTGAAACTACAGTTAAGCTTTTAACTAACTTACAGTTAAGTTGATAAAAATCTAGTTGTTTTCTTTTATTCTGCTATAGCGCTGCTATAAACCTTCTTATACACAGCTGTCTATGAGCTAGACTTTCTCTAGGGAATTTATCTGGGACTGGGAAGGAAGACAGAAAGTGTCTTCATTTTCAAGTTACCTAAATGTTGACAGAATGATGTCAAAATGGCTGCTACAATTCATACTTCTGCCAGCAGTGTATGGGTGTTCTAGTCTCTTTGTGCCTTGCCAACACTTGGGTTTAATCAGTCTTTTTATTTTTAATCTCCTCTTGAACGAGCGCTGAGTCTGCTCACCTTCTCATTTCATTATTGAGCTTTTGGATTTCCTCTTCTGTGAATTACTGGTTGACCATTTTTTGAAACAAATTGTCTATTTCTTATTGATTTGTAGTTCTTATACATTGGAAACTAATGCTAAGTGGTTGTGCCTTGGGTTTTATGTCTTTTTGTTTTGCAGAGGTATTCAGATGAAATGTAATACAATATATTAACATTTCCTTTTAGTTGGTGCTTTACGGTGTCTTGTTTAAGAAATCCTTCCTTACTCTACATTTACTAGGAATAATCTTTGCGAAGTATATAAGGCTTAGATGCAAATTTTATTTACTTTCCACGTGGATAGCTATTTATTCAGAACATTTTTATGACTTAATTCCTTGTCTTATATATTTGTAACATAATTCCTACATGTATCAAATACATAGTTGTGAGTCTGTTTCTGATCTCTATAGCACATTTCATGGGTCTGTTTTTATATCCCTGTATGATATAGCACTCTTAATTACTATAGGAATAGAACGTGTTGATGTTTAATATGTCCAAGTGCTTGTTCTTGTTCCAAATGATTTTGATTTGTTCTTGGCCTTTTGGTCCCCATATAAAGAGCAGGATTAACTTATACAGTTCCACAAAAATCCTACTTTGATTTGATTCATAATCATATTAATTTATTAATTTATTTGGAGAAAATTAACAATGCTAATAATATTTATCCATCCAATCCAAAAATATGACAACATGTATTTAGGGGTTCTTCCATGTCCTTCAACAATGTTTTGTGATTTTTTTTTCCCCCAAAAGATCTTTTGTTAGGTTGATTCATAGGTAATTTGCAGCCTTGTGCTTTTGTGAATTGAAATATTTTATAATATTTTCTAGTTGTTTATTATTGGTGTGAAGTTGTTGATTTTTGTATCTAGAAACTACTAAACTCTTATTTTAGGTCTTTTAATTTATTTATATACTTTCTTAGATTATTCTTGGAGGAAAACATATTGTCTGCTGAAAAGATGTTTATTTCCTTCCAGTACTTATATCTGTAAGGGCCTGGTTAGCCAGAGGGAGCCATTTGGTTGTACACTTAGATTGACCCTGCCCCTCCCAGAGGAACTTACTTGCAAAGCCCAGATACAAGGGCGGGCCAGGCCTGATGGAGACATCCAATCAGTAGGGCGGGCATATATTTACTATGGTAAATTGAAATTCAGCTGGCCACCTGTATTGCCGACCGAGCATGACTGTGCAGTTTCCCCTGTGTATTGCAATCCCATTGGCCACCTGTGTATAAGTCAGGCTCAACCACCTCTATAAAAGTTAGTCTGTGAGGCCGGGGTAGTGTCCTCGTCGGGGTCGTCATTGTCGGGGTCGTTGTCGTCATCGTCGTTGTCTCTTGGAAGGGAGACAGCCCTGACCGGTCAGTTTGATTCTCGATGCTTGGCGCAAAATAAAGCTTTGCTTGACCTTCGCCTTGTATCAGTCTCGTTCCTTTGATCATGGACCCTAACAATATCACTTATTTCTTTTTTATTGTGTTGTCTTATTCATTGGCTCAGACGTCCAAGATAAGGTTGAATGGGAAAAAAAAAAGATAATAAGCATCCTTTCTGTGTTCTTTATCTTAATCAAAATGCCTATATAATCCTAATAGTTGATATTATATAAACTGTAGAATTTGGCATATTTGCCTTATCAAATTAAAGGACTTCTTATATATATCATTTGCAGTGTGAATTTACCAAAAGTAAATGTTTAACTTTATTGAAATTTTTTATGCATCTACTGAAATATCAATTGATTTTTTTTCTATCCCAATAGTAGGATGTATCTTATATATAAATTATCATTTGTGGAAAAATTTTCGGTATTTTATTGTGAAATATTCCAGACATACAGAACAAAGTAGAAAACAATGTAATAACCATCTGTCCACTTATTGTCTAAACTTATAAAGACTTAACACTATGTTCCATTTGGTTTAGATTGTTTTAAATTAAATTTGTACTCATCTATGTTCCTGTACAAATTTTCCCAAACTAATTTTCTTCTCTTGTTTCTCATTGTTAAACACTTTGAGTTCCTGGGAAAGTCCCTCTTTAGTCATGTTTTGTTTGTCTTAATAAACTGCTGCAATATATTTTCTAATTATTTTAGAATTCTTGAATCTATCTTCGTAAGTAAACTTTGGCTACAATTTGTCTTCTTGAACTCTCTTTGCCCAGTTTATTTTTTTGTGTTATTTTCTTATTTTTATTTTGTTTTATTTTGGAAGAAAGTTTGAGTAACCTTTTTTGAAATATAAAATGCATATAGAAAAGATCACAAATGGTAAATGTATAGCTCTTTAAATCTTCACAAAGAGAACATGTCAGTGTAACAAGCACTCAAATAAAGAAACAGAATATTAACAGCACCCTTGAGGTCTCCTACATGCTGTTTGAATACAATATTTCACATTATCATCATAAGTTTTATTATAAATATATTTTAAACTTCATAAAATAACTATCATTGAAGAAAACATAGGAGACAGTCTTTATAACTTTGGATGTAGCCATGATTTCTTGGTTATGACACCAAAAACATATGAAACAACAGAAAAAATAACTTAGACTGCATCAAAATTAAAAACTTTTAATCAAAGAGCACTATTGTGGATACTATGTGCGAGCTACTGTTCTAAGTGCTGGAATATCATGGTGAAGTAGATGTACAAGGTCTCTGCTTTTGGTGGGTAGGGAGTAGCAGATAATACAGAAGTAAATAAAAGAACAAATTATAATTACCGATATAGATACAAGCTTAGAAAAGGCAAAAGGGATGAATAACTTAAAAAAAGAGAATTAGGCTGACATAAGACTTCTCAAACACAACTAGCATGAATCAACACTTGTAGAAATTAAGGGGGAAAAAAAGCTGAAATGATTTTATATCCAATTAAGCATTCCTTCAAGTATCAAGGCTATTGAAAACAGATTTTAGCATGTGAAGAGTTCAAGGAATTCTTTATCTATAAACTGCTCTTGAGGAATTTACTAGAAGATGATGGACTTCATTCAAAGAAGAGGAGTGTAGAAATACCACTATAAATACTGATAGTAAATATTTAATACATTTGATTGTAGGTCTAAGACAAGAGCAAAGTTTGGGATGATGATAGAATGATAATTTTGTCATATGAATATAACACGTGTTATGTGTTGTTTGTTCTGAAAACACTGGAAGCAATGCCCTAAAATAAGGGAGAAAAAGAGGAAGGGGAAGAGGAAAGTTGAAAAAATCTCATTGCTTTATAAGCAATAGGTGATATTTAAGGGATGTCACTGAAAATTGACCACCACATAGTCCAAAAGTAAATGAAAAGACAGAGGAATAAGGACTTGAAAAAGGTATATAAGCTTTGCGCAGTGGCAGTATCATAGCCAATGAGATTTGTCTGAGGCGCGATTATTGCTAGTTGAAAAATGTATAAATATCATTCATCAATCCATATCTTGGCTATTATTTTTTTTTTAAAGATTTTATTTATTTATTTATTTGACAGACAGAGATCACAAGTAGGCAGAGAGGCAGGCAGAGAGAGAGAGGGAGGGAGGCAGGCTCCCTGCTGAGCAGAGAGCTCCATGCGGGGCTCTCTCCCAGGACCCTGGGATCATGATGTGAGCCAAAGGCAGAAGCTTTAACCCACTGAGCCACCCAGACACCCCGTATTATTATTACTTTTAAAATAATTTATTTATTTATGCATGAAAGACAGAGAGAGAGGCAGAGGAAGAAGCAGGCTCCCTGCTGAGCAGGGAGGCCAATGTAGGACTCCATCTCAGGACCCTGAGATCATGACCTGAGCCAAAGACAGAGGCTTAACACTCTGAGCCACCCAGGTGCCCCTATCTTGGCTTTTATAAATAATGTTGCTATAAATGTAAGGGTGCCTATATCCCTTTGAATTAGTGTTCTTGTTTTTTTTTTGTTTGTTTTGCTTGAATTAGTTCTTGCATTCTTTAGGTAAATACCCAATAGTGTGATTGCTGGATTGTGGCATATTTCTATTTTTAACTCTTTGAGGAACCTTCATACCATTCCCCAGAGTGGTTGCACCAATTTGCATTCACACCAACTGTACATGAAGATTCCTTTTTATCCACATCCTCCCCAATACCTGTTGTTTCATGTGTTGTTGGTGTTAGTCATTCTGACAGGTATGAGGTGATATTCCACTGTAATTTTGCATTTCCTTGAATGGCGAGTGACATTGAGCATCTTTATATGTGTCTGTTGGTCATCTGTATGTCTTCTTTAGAGAAATGTATGTTCAGGCCTTCTGCCCATTTTTTGATTGGATTATTTTTGTGGGGATGTTGAATTTGATAAGTTCTTTATAGATTTTGGATAGTAACCCTTTATCAGATATGAGATTTGTAAATATCTTCTTCCATTCCTTGGGTTGCCTTAATTTTGTTGATTGTTTCCTTCACTGAGCAGAAGCTTTTTTATGTAATCCCAAAGTTTATTTTTGCTTTTGTTTCCCTTGTTTCAGGAGACATACCTAGAAAGAAGTTGCTCTGGCCAATGTCAAAGAAATTGCTTGCCTGTGTTCTCTTATAGGATTTTTATGGTTCAGATCTCACTTAGGTCTCTAATCTGTTTCCAATTTATTGTTGTGAAAAAGTGGTAAGTAAGTAAGAAAGTGGTCCAGTTTCATTCTTCTGCATGTTTTTGTCCAGTTTTTCCAACACTGTTGAAGAGACTATCTTTTTCCCATTGAATATTCTTTTCCTGCTTTGTCAAAGATTAATTGAACATGTAATTATGGGTTGATTTCTGCATTTTCTATTCTGTTCTATTGATCTATGTGTCTATTTTTGTGCCAGTACTATACTGTTTTGATTACTACAGCTTTATAATATAACTTGAAGTCCAGAATTGTGATGCCTCCAGCTTTGTTTTTCTTTTTTAGGATTGCTTTGGCTATTCAGGATCTTTTGTAGTTCCATACAAATTTTAAGATTCCTTGTTCTAGTTCTGTGAAAAATGCTGTTGGTATTTTGTTAGGAATTTCATTAAGTGTGTAGAGTGCTTTGGGTAACATAACATTTTAACAGTATTTGTTCTTTCAATCCATGAACATGGACTGTCTTTCCATTTCTTTGTGTCATCTTCAATTTATTTCATGAGTGTTTTACAGTTCCCAGAGTATAGGTTTTTCATCTTTTTGGTTAGATTTATTCCTAGGTATCTTATTATTTTGGATGCAATTGTAAGTGAGATTGTGTTCTTAATTTCTCTTTCTTCTGCTTCATTTTTGGTGTATAGAAATACAACAGATTTGGGGACACCTGGGTGGCTCAGTTGGTTTGAACATCCAACTCTTGGTTTCCACTCAAGTTGTTATCTCAGGATTGTGGGATCGAGTCTTGTGTTGAATTCCACAATTGATGTGGAGTCTGTTTGTCCCTCTCTCTCTGCTCCCCCCACCACTTGTGCATGCACTCTCTCCCTTAAATAAATAAACTTTTTAAAAAAAGAAATGTAACAGATTTCTGCACATTGATTTTGTATCCTGCAACTTTATTGAATTCATTTATTACAATAGCCAAGATATGGAAGCAGCCCAAGTGTCCACCCATTGTTAAATGAATAAAGAAGATATGATGATATGATATATGGGGTGCCGGGGTGGCTCAGCCAGCTAAGTGTCCATCTCTTCATTTCAGCCCAGGTCATGATATCAGGGATGTGAGATTGAGCACTGTACCAGGCTCTGCACTGAGCATGAAGCCTGCTTGGGATTCTCTCTCTTTCCCTCTTCTTCAGCCGCGCCACACCTCCTCCCCCCACATGCTCTCTCACTAAAAAAAAATTTAAAAAGATGTGGTATATTATTCAGCCATAAAAGAGAATGAAATCTTGCCATTTGCAATGACATGGATGGAGCTAGAGAGTATGATGCTAAGTGAAATAAGTCAGTGAGAGAAAGACAAATATCACATGATTTCACTCATATATGGAATTTTAAGAAACAAAACACAGAAGCAAAGGGAAAAAAATAGGAGAGAGGGGAGACAAATCAAGAAACAGACTCAATTATAAAGAACAAGCTGATCGTTACCAGAGGGGCAGAGTGTGGGGGGATGGATGAAGTAGGTGTTGGGGATTAAGAAGTGAACTTATTGAGATGCCTGGGTGGCTCAGTCGTTGAGCATCTGCCTTTGGCTCAGGTCATGATCCCAGGGTCCTGGTATCAAGCCCTGCATCAGGCTCCCTGCTTGGTGGGAAGCCTGCTTCTCCCTCTCCCACTCCCCTGCTTGTGTTTCCTCTCTCGCTGTTTCTCTCTCTGTGTCAAATAAATAAATAAAATCTTTAAAAGAAGTGCACTTGTTGTGATGAACATAGGGTGATGTATGGAAATGTTGAATTACTAAATTGTACACCTGAAACTAAGATAACATTGTATGTTAATTAACTGGAATTAAAACAGAAGCTTAAAAAATGAAAAACTAAAAAAATAAATATTATCAGTGATAGAAAAAAATAAAATGTTATAAATCAAAAATAATAAATATATGAGGGGAAACTAGTTTCATGAGATATCAAAACATACTCTAAGCCTTTATACTTATAAAATGTGGTATTGACTAGAATAGATAATCAGACTACTGGAATAGAATAGAAATTCTAGAAATAGATCAAAGTACATATAAAGGTTAATATATGATCAAGATATAATCTCAAATAATAGGAGCAAAGTTGGAGTTTTTAATAAAGAGTGTTGGGATAGCTAGCTACACATTTGGAAAAACATAAATTAGATCTAAAATTAGATAGGATACCTGGTAGCTTAGTGGGTTAAGCTCACTGGTTCAGATCATGATCCCACGATCCTGATCCCAGGATTGAGTCCCAGGTCTGGCTCCTTGCTCAGTGGGAAATCTGCTTCTCCCTCTGCCTGCCCCTCCCCCTGTTGTGCACTCTCTCTCTCACCCTCACCCTCTCTACCTCTCTTTCTGACAAATAAATAAAATAAATAAAATCTTAGAAAATAAATAAATAAAATTAGTCTTCACACCATTTATAAGTATAACTAAACATAAGAAATAAATATGTACAAGCACAGAAGAAAACAGGTGATTTTTTTTTTACAATGGATTTATGGAATATTTTTCAACTATAACTCAAAATTTACATACAATAGAAGAACAGACTGACATATTTGACTCAATAAAAAATGTTTTTGCATTGGAAAATGCCATAAACAAAACACAAATTTTTACAATCTACATCACAGAAAAAGTCATAATATATTTAATACATAAAGAATTCTTAAAATTTGAGGAAAGTGTTCAAAACAGAAGAAAAGTGGGCAAATATATGAACAAAAATTCACAAAGAAAAGACATGCAAAAACAGTTCTTGTTGTGGAATCTCACTAATGATAGAGGAAATGAAATTTAAAACTACAATGAAATACAATTTCTCACATATCATTCAGTTAAAAAAATTATTTTCCACAACAAGATGCAACCCTAATAAACATTTTTGGTGAGTTCTATAAAAAACCATCAAAAAGTAATTTTCCAGAATCCAGGAAAACTTGAGATGGTCCTCAGTTCCTTAGGTTTTATCTGGGTATCAAGATCTACCAAGACAGCATGAAATGTAAATCAAATCAAATGTTGAAACATATCTTAATATATGTAGAAAAACTTAGTGAATGACAAAAAAGATATGACAAACCAATAGCAAAGTTCTAATTTATATAATAAATGGAGTTTGGAAATTGAGCTTCTTAGAAAAATGTTAATGCTTCACCTAAAAAACTTTCAGACTCTTTATAGATTTAAATGAAAAATAAATAAAGGAAAAAATGGAATAAAATCTAGGTCGTACAGGATGACTATTTCGGTGGGAAATTCCTCGCTAAACATAAAAAAACACCTTATGAAATAATATTTAAAAAACCAAAAAAAAGTAGTCTTGACCACTAAACAGTCAAGAACATAACAATTTATATAAATAATAAACACACATATTAACATATATTTAAATGCATGCACACCTACTTACATATAAATGCACATGCATATGAACATGTAAATGTATGCTTATTCATATGTAAATACAGCTTCTCTTCTTAATAAATCCGCAAAAATAATAAAAACAAAGTCTACAGAAACAATGCATGGGAAGTCTGGGCAAGGAACAGAGCAGTTGCTAATATCAACCTGAGAGTCTTGGAAGACTTTTGAAACAACAAGAAATGTTTATCCTCAATAATCTAAACATATATTAAAGTTATATTTTTAGGGAATTCTACTGAATATGATGTAAAAATTGATAATTACTATAGTGAGAATGTGGTGTGATTGAATCTCACGTAACTACAGTGGAATAAATTTTCTGGAAACCAAGATACAACAAGCATTCAGTAGATTGCATATTTCTAAGGGGTATACTCTAAGGTGTCAACACATTTGAGAATTTTGAGCAGTATATAATTTTTCTCATGAATATGCATAAATACGATCAAATATAGAAATGATCGTTTAAATCTTTAACAAGAGTAATGGTGCACATAGCAGCTGGTAAAGGATAATAAAGTCAGGTTGAGGTACAGGTTCCAGGTAGTTGTCCGAACTCACTTTCTCAGTGAACTTTTTCATTAGTTTATTTTTTTGCATTTAGATCTTTGATCTATGTAGCCATTTGGCATATGGCTGCAAAATAGGATGCAAGAGAAAGATGGGAAAAGAGAATTTTGGAGATGAATCATTACAAATGTCATCTTTGGATTATGGGCCGTGGTATGATGTAGAAACATCTCCAAACTAGAGGTTGAGCAGCTAATTTATCCTTTAGGGATGGTTTACTGGAGTTCTTGCTCTTTCTACGCTCTGGTCCTGTGTGTGGTCCCCAGTGACCTTTGGCTTGGGAGAATGGCTGGCAGGTTTGCCTACCCCACACCTGGTATTTACCTCCTGCTCTGTCAATAACCCTTTGCACTAAAACTAGCAACTTCCACTCCCCAAAGCCTCTCAGAGGCCCAACAGAATCCTTGCAGTCTGACACATTTTGATCTGAATTTATATATCGATGATTGTTGTTGGGATGCCCTAAATGGGAAGCTCCAGGTAAGTGCACCAAGGCTATTCTCATGTATTTCTTAGGCTATTTTTCCTTCATTTGGAGATGTTCAAGCCTGAAATTATCCACTGGAGAAACATGGCACTGAGTTACAGTTCGTGGCTCTGCTACTGGCTAGCGCTCAGCAAGCGCCCTCAAGGCTGAATGACTGTGTTAAAACCTAAGACCATTTTTCCTGCTGTTGTCTTTCCACTTTCAGGAAGAGGAATAAGATTTAATATTAGGCTAACTTGTTCCTTTCTAAAAAGCAACGCCAGTTGACTTAAATAGAGTAATTGAGCAGAAAGTGGAAGCGCCGGAGATTCTCTTAGCTAGGGAGGATTCACAAACTTTGAATTGTTACATAAATTGAATGTTCAAATGCCACAGCTAGGCAGGGATAAGTCCTAGGCTGATTCCCTCATGCCCCTGCTCCTAAACTCGGAAACAGGAACTCTAACCCGACATTTACTTGAAGGTGAGGTCACAGCCCGCCCTCTATCTGCTTTTCCAATATCATCTCTTACCACTATTTCTAGTTCAAGTTAGACATTTTCACTTTACCCAGACATTCCCTCCACTGTCATATCTTCACATACTTTCTTCATCTCTCTCTTACCTCTGGAATGTGTTATTTCTCTTCCACCCTATTTCTTTTTTTTTTTTTAATTTTTTTAAAATTTATTTATTTGTCAGAGAGAGAGGGAGAGAGAGCGAGCGAGCACAGGCAGACAGAGTGGCAGGCAGAGGCAGAGGGAGAAGCGGGCTCCCTGCAGAGCAAGGAGCCCGATGTGGGACTCGATCCCAGGACGCTGGGATCATGACCTGAGCTGAAGGCAGCCGCCCAACCAACTGAGCCACCCAGGTGTCCCTCTTCCACCCTATTTCTGACAGTTAAAAATCCTTTCCAAATTTCAAGATACAGCTATGATTTATTTATATGCACGATAGTGCTACCTAGCACCCTTCCAGCCACGGAGCTAAAAGCTTCTTATACATTGTCTAATAACACACTTTTCCCCAGCCCTGCAGGGGGAGCGTCATTATGCTCATTTTACAACAGAAGACATCGTTGCCCACATTATACAGATTGGACTCGGAACAAGTAAGACACTTTGCCTGGGTGTTCACAGTTAATGGGTGTCAAAGCCAGGGTTTGTGCCTGCCAGTAGAGATCCCCAAATGAATGTGACACACTCCAGCCCTTGGGATGTCACAGTTCCTCGGTCCTCAAAACAGAAGGTGTATTTTCCTCCCAATAGTGCTAGATCTAGAATCTTTTAGGGACATTTATCACATTTTAAATTCATTCTAAATTTTTAATTTGTTTTTTTTAAGTAATCTCCATGCCACACATGGGCTGGAACTCACACCCCTGAGATCAAGAGTCACATGATCTACTGAGTGAGTCATCCAAATGCCCCAATATGCCTAATTTATATTTTATTCTTTATCTATCTATCTATCTATCTATCTATCTATCTTATTTATTTATTTGACAGGCAGAGATCACAAGTAGGCAGAGAGACGGTAGAGAGACAGAGGAGGAAGCAGGTTTCCTGCTGAGCAGAGAGCCTGATGTGGGGCTCGATCCGGGGACCCTAGGATCATGACCTGGGAGGAAGGCAGAGGCTTTAACCGACTGACCACCGAGGCGCCCCTATATTTTATTGTTAATTCACAAAGTGATTACTTCCTTGCTTTCTACTTAAAATAATATGCATAATTTATACATCCTGATAAATAACTGGTCCATTATATTTTAGTTGCTAGTCCTCTCTGCTTCAAACCCAAAAATCTGAGAATAAATCATCACTGAATTGGATGGAAGAGAAAATTCATGCATGTATGTACAGAACTATACCTAACAATGCATGTTGAAGACTGACTATGCCAGTTAAAAATCTGAAATCTATAATTATGTATCTATCTATAAGATCTATTACAGTAAAGAGCTCATAAAATCTAGGGAAAGGTTTCAGGTGTGATGAACTAGAGTAAAATCTTCTCTATTTTGGCCCATGTTTAACAATACATCTGCTTAAAATCAGACAGTTTGGGAAAAAAAAGTCAAACCTTCTTTAGGATATTAATCATACCTTATTTAATTATGATATTCCTATCTCACCCTTGAAATGCCTCAGTGAGGCAAACTGGGCATATTTTTAATATTTTCATTTAACCAAAGTTGAGAGAGATTAACTTTCCCAAGATCACATGCATGTTAGACTAGAATCCAGGCTCTCTGATATAGTTTCCATAAGAATATGTCAGGCTGTTCACAGGATCTTGGATTCAAACTGGTGTATTCTCTGCTGGTCCAAACAGAGCATCTTGCCTAATTCTTTAAGGTTGTTTTGAGGCTGACCTTATAAAATGCTTCATACCAGGAACAAGATTTTTTGAAGTTATTGCTTACATTACAATTTCCTAAATAACTATCGAATGTAAGGGAGACATTGATAGGAAATTCAAAAGTGGCACCAAATCATTGTAACACAATTCATCTCAAAGGTTATTGTTTGATTTTCATCAAAGTCACCAACGAAGGTCATTTGAAGGTCAAAACGGAGCTTTTTTCTTTCTTTTTCTTTAAAAGTGCTGTTCAATAGAACTTTCTGTGATGCCAGAATGTTCTATAGCTGTACTGTTCAGTATGGTAGACCCTAGCTACACAGAGCTATTGAGAGTGCTAGAAATGTGGCTGGTAAAACTTAAAAACTGATCTTTCAATTGAATTTCAATTAATTTAATTTTAAATTGTCACATGTGGCCAAGGGCTACTGTGTTAGGCCACATAAATTTAGATAATTCTCATTGGAGCTGAAGTGTTTCAGGAAGGTAGGAATTTGAGTAAACATTAAAAGTCTTCCTAGCTCATTTTTTTCTAGATTTCCCCATTTCCTACATTTTTCTGGTGTTTCATTTTGCTTTTTTTAAAAATCATAATATTTCTTTTAATTTTCCTTCATTGGTGTCATTGATACACATTTACTACAAAAACATCTAACAGAGAGCACAGTTTTGTATAAGGTAGGCACTCAGTTTGTTGGATGTAGTATTAGCTTTAGACTCAGGCCCCAAGGACTCTTGCCTAAGGCAGTAGAGACACCAAGGTGAAGGGCTCGTGGGGTCCAGTTTACCCCTCCCCACCATGCTCTCAGTGTTTAAGACTTTGTCTATGTGGTCCTAATCGCACTTCCAGAGGACTGCATTCCCTAGGACGGTCTGTGACAGACATAAGTGTATCTATCCCTATGCCTGGGGGATGGTCTGGGGGTGCCTACTGTCTGACTGGGTGGTGGGACAGGAGACAGAGCTGGAACATGCAAACCAGGGTGCATACACACGCACAATGAGGACCCCTCGTGGGCAGGATAGAGCCAGGGTGAAGACTAAGCAAGCAGGATGGAGTGGCCTCTTCCCATCCTGTCACATTTCAGAGCAGAACTCCTCCTATGTGACCAAGGTTTCCAAATTCAGACCTGGCTTTCTGGACCTTACAGACCTTACCTTGTCTTCAACAAGTGAGCAAGAATGTATTTAACAGTTCATTAGCTTGAGGTATAACTTTAAATGTTTAGGCATTTTTTTGGGGGTCTCCATTTACTCTTGCCATGGTGGAGAAGGGGTAGGCAAATGACCCTACAGGCACTTCACCTTGACCCCTGGGATGCCTTGCCCCTGTGAAGGTAAGTGATCCTGGGCAAGAGTCCTGTCAGCCTGGATCTAAAGGTAATACTGCGTCCAACAAACAGTGCCTACTTGATACAAAACGGTGCGCTCTATTATTTAGACTTACTTTCTAAATAAGTAACGTGACATCAGAGATCAGCTGAAGA
The DNA here is from genome assembly GCA_004024625.1 of Mellivora capensis. Classification (NCBI taxonomy): domain Eukaryota; kingdom Metazoa; phylum Chordata; class Mammalia; order Carnivora; family Mustelidae; genus Mellivora; species Mellivora capensis. The sequence continues at coordinate 47,974 of PISX010007383.1, forward strand.
GTACAGCCCCAAAATACTTCCTCAGGGGCCAGTCACCAGTCAGAAACTCTACCTTCCCTTCTTACCTACCCTCCTTCCCTGTTCCTCCCGTCCTCCCTTCCTCCCTCCCTTTTTTTTTCTTTCTTTAATAAATACTAACTGATGTTCTATTACATGTCAAGTACCTTTAATGGTCTGGGGTTCTGGGTTAGGAAGATTTCAATTAGGTACCGTCTCTGTCTTTGTGGTCTTTTAGGCTGATGGGGAGACAGATGCTTAAGTAATGATTTCATCCAGAAGAAGCTATGTGCAGATACTACGTGGTGGTGGTTCATGCATGTTTGAATTAGTAATCACTGCAGTTATGAATTGTGTAGGCAGTTGGAGATGGGAAATGTGGTGCATTTCAAATATACTGCCTCTATTGGACCTTAGCTGTGATCTGACTCTATTTAAGCTAAGTTTAGAGGGCTGAATAATTAGCCAAAAAAGACTGTGCTTCCTGGGGTCAAGAAGTTGTGCATGAAGAAACTGGAATTTGGGGCACCTGGGTGGCTCAGTCAGTTAAGCATCTGCCTTCCGCTCTGGTCATGATCTTGGGATGGAGCCCTGCATTGGAATCCCTGCTCAGCGGGGAGTCTGCTTCTCACTCTCCCTCTGCCTTACCCCGTGAGGCCCCCTCCCCAGCTTGTGCTCTCTCTCAAATAAATAAATAAATAAACAAACATCTTTAAAAAAAAAAAGAAAGAAACAGAAGTTTACTTGGCAGATATGTTGGGCAAAACTGTTCCATGATATGCTCTCTTAGGAAAAGTTAGACTGGACACTTGAGATTAAAAAAAAAAAAAAAAAGTAGGCAGTAAGTCAGAGATGATGCGAAATGAAAATTGGTCTTTGAAGAGTCTGAGTAAGAAATCTGCTGGAGCCATTACAGAGGAATTTCAGTTTGGGCACACGCAGAGACTGGCAGGAAGCAAAGCACCCAGGACAAAAAGTGAAATGTTTTACACTGGGTGGAGCTCGATCTCACAAACCTGAGACCCTGACAGGAGACAAAATAAAGTCCTCAGCTCAACTGACTGAGCCACCCAGGCACCCCAGACACATTCCTTTTTTAGATGAATTTCAAAATATCCTGTCAAATTCCTTAACAATTTCTGGTGACATTCTGGCTAGAGTTATTTAATATTAAAAATTTATTGGGAAAAAATTTTAAAACTTAAGATACATTGTCGCTTCTTGTCCTTTTAAACATGGCATATGTTTAAAGTTAGTCAATAAGTCAGCCAGGTTTTAGATTTTTTTTTCATGTGCATCTTAAATATTTCTTGTAAGGCTTATTTTAGGTATTTTTGTAGCATTTGGTTTTATTGTAAATGAGAATATAATCTATTTTTCTTTTTTTTTCTAAAATTTTTTCTAGAAGACAAGAAAGCCATTGTTTCTTCAATTTAATTTTCCACTGTTATATTTAGAATTTAAACCTATGTTATATTTAGATTAATTTATGCTTTTCTCTTTGTTGGTTATATGGTACTTTTTTCTGAGTGTGGTAATAGTATTATATTAGCGTTATCAAAAGAATAAGGTTGGTCATCATTTTTGTGGTTGCTAACAGTTTGTAGAACTTTTATTCATTCAACAACTATGGATTGGGTTCCTGGTTTATTAAGTGCCAGAAATTGTTTTAGGTTCTGGACATATAATAGCACGAATAATAATCTGTACCTTGATGGTTTGATAGATCTTCTCTGCAAAAGATTTTTGCTTGTAAGGAAGAATCTTTGACTAACTTTACAATTTATTTTATTATTATTATTATTATTATTTACATAGTCATGTTTCCACATTGAAGAAATTGGTTAGTTTATCTATATTTTCTTAGAACATTATCCATTTCACTAGATTTTAAAGTTTGTATAAATGTTATATAGACATAATTTGGCAGTTCCTACTACTGTGTATGCATAAGTAGTGTTTTCTTTTTGGTCTTATATATTTTTTCTAGGTTTCTAGGTTTCTAGGTTACTATTTTACTCAAAGAAAGGTATTGGTCTTATTGATTATGCACATAGTTTTCTTTTGGGTTGGTGCTAGATTGGGAAAGTTATTCTACTTTTTCTGACTCTGTATTTTTCCTTTTTATAGTGTCTTCTATTGGATTTTTTTTTTTTTTTTTTAAAGATTTTATTTATTTATTTGAGAGAGAGGCAGTGAGAGAGCACGAGCGAGGAGAAGGTCAGAGGGAGAAGCAGACTCCCCGTGGAGCTGGGAGCCCGATGCGGGACTCGATCCCGGGTCTTCGGGATCATGACCTGAGCCGAAGGCAGTCGTCCAACCAACTGAGCCACCCAGGCGTCCCTTCTATTGGATTTTTAATTCATATATATTCTTTTTTTAATATTCAAATATAGAAACTTACGGTTTTAATTTTTTCTTCTTGCTACTCTGGCAACCATCTGCAAATTTTTTATAGTACTCTCACTATTACTTTCTAAATATATTTAAAGTTTACATTTGAAATTCCTAAATGAAAGAGTTAATTAAAAGATATAGCATATGCAACAACAACAACAAAAAAGATATAGCATATGTATCTTACTTACAAGATATTTTTAAATTTCTTAGTGGATGATTTGTTTTACCTACTTTTTTGCCACTAATTTCTAATAATACAGCATAAATTCTGTCATTAAGAATTCATTGAATTTTTTTTTCTGTGACATAATACATGGACAATTTGGAAGAAAAACATGTAGGTATTTGAAAAGAATATCACTTTCTGCTTTGGGGACTACACTGCTTTAGATATTTATTAGTTTAAGCTGGTTTGCTGTGTCACTCAAATTCTCTATAGCAGGACACCTGGGTGACTCAGTTGTTAAGCATCTGTCTGCCTTAGGCTCAGGTCAAGATCCCGGGCTCCTAGGATCCAGCCCCACACTGGGCTTCCTGCTCAGTGGGGAGCCTGCTGCTCTCTTCCCTTTGCCCCTCCCTCTCACTCATGTGCACATGCACACTTGCTCTCTCCCTCTCTTTCAAAACAAATAAAATCTTTAGGAAAAAACCCACAAATTCTCTGTAGCATTAAATTTTTTTTTTGTTTATATAATTTGGTAATCTCTGACATCTGGACTTATCATTTACTTTATCCAGTAACTATAACTTTTAAAAATATATTTTGAAACTATATTGCTAGATGAATAAATCCTGCAGTGTTTTTTAATGTATATTTTAAAAATGTTTCTCTCATAATAGTTTTAACTTATTTTTTATATTTTTAGGATTTTCTCCATGAACAGTTATGTTGTTGGTGAGCAGGGACAATTTGGAAAAAAGATTTCCTTCCAATCTTTATGTCTCTCATTTCTTTTGTACGGATAAGAGGGGCCATCATTTCTCTGTCCTTGACCTAGGTGAAAGTAGTCAAGATTTCACCATAGACTGAGGTACCTTTTATGAGTCTGAGAGTATGTCTTTCTATTCCTAACAATTATGAATGGGGGGGGGGTGTCAAATTTTGCCAAATGCTTTTTCCATATCAGTTGAAATGGTCATATAATGTTTTCTTTTTTTGATTAATATAATTTACATTGTATGCTTTTTAAATCTTAAACCATCCTTACTTTTTTTTTTTTTTTAAGATTTTATTTATCTGAGAGAGAGAGAGAGAGAGAGAGAGAGCAGAGTGAGAGAGAGAGTGAGAAGTGGCAGAAGCAGTCTCCCTAAGGAGAAGGGAGACAGACCATGTGGTCTCCATGCAGGGCTCCAGCCCAGGATACTGGGACCCTTACCTGAGCTTAAGGCAGACGCTTAATGCACAGACCCACCCAGGCATTCCCATCCTTACTTTTCTGAAAAAACCCCTATTTTGTCATGACCTCCTATTACATATGTGATATAAATGTCACATATATATATTAACAACATAACAACACTATTGATGTCACTGTAAAAGTCTTTGGCAGTTTTTCTCCTTTTTTTTTTTTTAAGATTTTATTTATTTGACAGACAGAGCTCACAAGTAGGCAGAGAAGCAGGTAGACAGAGAGAGAGAGGAGGAAGCAGGCTCCCTGCTGAGCAGAGAGCCCGATGCGGGGCTTGATCCCAGGACCCTGAGACCATGACCTGAGCCGAAGGCAGAGGCCTTAACCCACCGAGCCACCCAGGCGCCCCTGCACAATTTCTTTTTGCATATGGATGTCCAGTTGTTCCAGCACCATTTGTCGCAAAGACAATTTTTTCCCCATTGAATTTCCTTTGCTTCTTTGTCAAGTATCAGTTATCCATATGTTTTTGTTTTTTTGTTTTTGTTTCTTCTGGACTATCAGAGTCCATTGATCTATGTCTCTTATTTTTCTCTAATATCATGCTGCCTTAATTATGGTAACTTTATGACATCCCAGTAGATACTGAGATCAGTTCGTGTGAGTCACCCAGCGTTGTTTTTCTTCAACATTGTGTTGGCTGTTCTAGGCTTTTTGCTTTTCATATAAATTTTAGAATCCCCTTGTTGATATCTATCTACACAGTAGCTTGCTGGGATGTTGGTCGAGGTGCTGTTGCATCTGTAGGTCAGCGTGCTGTGGGGCCATAGAGCAAAAGGTCAAGAAAGAATTCCTGAGACATCTGCAGTGCAAAAAGGTGTGTTTTGTGTGTGTGTTGTTTCTTTTCTTTCTTTCTTTTTTTTTAAAGCACAGGGACGGGACCAATGGGCAGAAAGAGCTGCACTGTGATTGCGAGGAGTGATTGATTATATACTTCTAAGTTGGGGGTTGGGTAGAGATAAAGGAAGTCTCTAAAGGGATTTTCATATGTTAAAGAAGACTTACAGGATCCTGGAGATCTGGCTATTGTCCAGCTAAGGCTGTTTTTGCCACTGGCAAGGCATTAACATTAAGATAGCCCTGAGTTTCTTGAGAATATCACGCTTTGCTTTGCGCTGTGGAATTTATCAATGGGCTGTAAGTTGTAAGGAAATTTAATTTTACCTATATTTAGAGAAATATGCCTTTGTTCTCCTCAACAAGTGTATTCCCAATTCCTCCCTCCCTGTAAGAATTGAATTCTGTACCACTCCTCCCAAATTCATCTTAAAGTTCTAACCCCTAGCGTCTCAGAATGTGACTGTATTTTAAGACAGCTCCTTTACAGAGGTAATCAAGCTGAAAGGAGGGCATTAGGATTGGCTTTATTGCCAAATGACTGGCGGCCTTAGAGAAGGGAAAGTCTGAAACACACACTTACAGAGAATGGAGTGTGAAGATGAAGGTGATGTGAAGGATGTTTCTATAAGCTAAGGAATGCCAAAGATTGCCAGCAAAGTACCGGAAGTGAGGTGAGAAGCAGGAAACAGCCTCACGGCTCTCAGAATGAACCAGTCCTGCCAACACCTTGATCTTGAACCTTTACTGTCCAGAACTGAGACAATACATTTTTGCTGCTTAGGCCACTTAATTTGGGGTGCTTTGTTTCGCAGCCTTGGTAAATGAACAGACTCCCATCCCTTATGACATTGCTGTCATTCTATTTACTTGCTCATAACGGTTTACTTGTCCATAACCAATACATTGTTACTTCTCTTTTAAGAATAAGAAAAAATTTTAGAGTTTTAATTTTAATTTTATTTTCATTTATTCTTTCTCCAACACTCTTCCTTTTTTTATGTCTATGCAAGTTTCCGATCGACATCATTTTCTTTCTCCCTAAAGACTTTTTCTTTCTTTTTTTTTTTTAAACATGTCTGGCTGGGTGGGTTTTCTAGTGACGAATTCTTGGTATTTGCCTTGGTATTTCTTGGAAATAAAGAAAGTCTTTATTTCCCTTTAATGCTTAAAGACAATTTTGTTGGATTTAGAATTCTTAGCGGGTACTTTTTTTTTTCTCTCTTTCAACACTTGTTTAAATGTATCTATCAGTCCACTTATTTTCTGCTTTCTTGGTTTCTGACAATCCTTTCTCTCTAATTCTTGTTTTTGTTCCTCTATTGTTGAGAAAATTTTCTCTCTGACTTCTATCAGGATTTTTCTCCTTGACTTTGGTTTTCTGTTGTTGACTATGATTTACTTGATGTGGGAAACAAAGACAAAAGAAAAATAAATTCCCTTACTACCTAGAGCCCACTGTCAAGTCCTTGAAACAGGCAGAGTGACATTCCTCGAGGAACTTAGCTGCCTCCCTGTTTATACTTTGCTAAGGGCAAAGGCAATCTTAGCCTGACCCCCAGGATCTTGTAAGTCTGTGGTAACATTTAAAAATTCCTATGGAAACTTCCTTTATCTCTAATCCTCCCAAGATACATGTTGGCAATCATCCCCCAAGCATATGACCTGCCCATATACACCTGAAGTGTCTCATGACTAAGGTTTTATTAGATGGTAGTAAATGACCATTTCCCAACAATAGCTAGCCCCTCAAGGTTCTGGAAACCTTGCTTCCAAAATTCCCTAGAAACTTAACCTGTCCCTAACCCCCACCCAACTTGAAAGTATATAATGGGCCACTCCTCATGACCCCAGGGCAGCTCTTTTTGCTCCCGGGTTCTGTCCCTGTGATTTAATAAAACCATCATTTTGCACCAAAGACGTCTCAAGAATTCTTTCTTGGGCGTCTGCTCTGAATCTTGACATCTTTCCTACATCATACCTAGGTATAGTTGTTTTTTTTAGTTTGTTTGTTTTTTAATTTTTGCTATTCTGTTTGGTGTGCTATGACCTCCCCGGATCTGTGACTGCATGTATATCATGATTTTCAGAATATTCTCAGCCATTTTTATTTGGGTACTTATTTTACTCCATTCTGTTGTTCCTTCCGGCATTCCAATTACATGTTTGTTGTGCCTTTTAAAACTATCCCAAAGTTCTTGGATGCTCTTCTCTGTGTCTCTTTGCCATTTTTATCCTTCGCCTTTCTGGTTGGGAAGTTTCTACTGACCTATCTTCAAGGTCATTTATTCTTTCCTTTGCTGTGTCCACCCTACTGATGAGCCCATTACAGGCATTCTTTATTTCTGTTACAGTGTTTTGGACTTCTGGCATTCCATTTTTATACTTTTACAAAATTTCTATCACTCTCCTTTCATAACCAATACGTTCTTGCAGGTTGTTCTGTAAGGGCCTATTTAGCCAGAGCGATTCCACCTTGGATTAAATAGCCATTTTGGTGTTTATGCAGTAAAACTTAAACTGACCCTGCCTCCCCCCAGGGGACTTACTTAAAAGTATGTCCAGGAAACTAGTATAATATGGTTGGCCAGTCCCAGGTAACAGAGCCCAAATATAAAGGCGGGTCAGGTCAGGTGGAGGTAACAGAGCCCAAATAGAAGGGTGGGTCAGGTCAGGTAGAGATAACAGAGCCCGAACACAGGGATGAGTCGGGCCAGGTAGAGACATCCAATCACTGTCTCCCTAGCTACCAAGGAGTGTGGGCCCTGCCTTTTGGGCGCCGTTTTGGCACCAATTCAGACCAAGGTGATAGGCTAATTCAAATATCTACTAGGGTAAATTGTAATTCAATTGGCCACCCGTGTGTGACCTAGCATGATTGTGCAGCTTCCTCTGTGTGTTGCAATCTCATTGGCCACCTGTGTGTGGCCAGGCTCAACCACATGGCCCTTGCCCTTTAAAAGTTAGTCGGCAAGGCAGGAGGGGTCGCTCTCTCTATAAGAGGCAGCCCCAATGGTCCGTTTGATTCTCATGCTTGGCAGGAAATAAAGCTTTGTTTGACCTTCGTTTTGTATCAGTCTCGCTCTTTTGATCACGGACCTAACACTGGGGGACCGTTCCGTTCACTCTCTCTAATGGAGCCCATAACCGATTAATTGTGGCAGTTTTCAACTTCCTTGCTTGATAATTCTAATATCGGTGTGATAGATGAGTCTAGTTCTATCCTTATTTGTCTCTTCAGACTGTGTTTTTGCTTGCCTTTTAGCATGCCTTGTGACTTTTTTGTTGAAAGCCAAACCTGGAACAATAGAAACAGTCAGGTAACTGGAACCGAGGTAAAGAACTTTGGTGTGAGAATTTATGTGAATCTGGCAAGTAGCTGCTGTCATTGTAGGAGTCAGGGGTTTCTGGTTACTCTGTTACCTCCGGCATTGCCTTTCCGCATCCTGAAGTACTTGTTCTTAGAGATAGTCTGTGTCTTGCAGCCGTTTCCATGGTAACCCACTGTCTCCCAGCTGGAGCTCTGTTGCTGTGGAGGTAAGGTCCCTGAGGGAGAGAAGCATTCTATAATCTTGTGATTAAACAAAAGTCTTTCGTGGACCCTTGTTGGACACTCACTCCCTTAGGTAACACAACAAGGCTGTGGGGTGCTGAAGTGGGAGGAAGGTCCTTTTCCCAGGTGGGGAATGGATTTAGTAAAGTCTTTTATCCTAGAGAATAGGTTTTTTTTTTTTTTTTTTTTTTAAGTGGAGAATTATCTAGGCCAAGTTCACTCTTTTCTTCCCTACCTAAAGATTTATTTATTTATTTGGGAGAAAGAGTACACATGTACAGCAGGGAGAGGGAGAGGGAGAAGCAGACTTCCCGCTGAGCCCCGATGAGCAGGGAGCCCAGACAGGGCTCAAACCCAGGATCCTGAGATCATGACCTGAGCCAAAGGCAGATGCTTAATTGACTGAACCACCCAGGCACCCCTCACTCTTGTTACTCCTCCTCTCACCCTGACAGTTCCAGGAGAGTATCTTTCTTCACTCTTCACTACGAGATGGAACCCATGGAAGTGTGGGGTTTCCCTAAGGCTGTAGCTCCCAGGAGTTTCCCACTATCGTGCTAGTCCACACCCAACCTCCAGTAATTTGTCAAAATTGCTATTTAAGTGCTCCTACAAGTGTTTAACTCCGGTGGTTCTCCCCCACCTAAGTAGATCTCTGCTATGATTCTCTCTTGCTTCCCTCCTCTCTCCAGGTTTTGGGGGAGTGTTTTGCTCTGTGACTTCTGTTCTCTGATGGCCCCAAGAAAAGTCATTGCCTTTAATTTTATTTAGCTTTTTCTTGATTCAAGGATAAGAGAGTATTGACTTCCAAGTTGAAGAACTTGGAACATGTAAAGACATGTTTAAGCTAAAACTGGAAATCCCAACTTTGTGTATTTGAAACATCTCATTAAAATTAAGATAAAATAAGTATGTAGAGATTAATAAAGAAAATCAGGGAAGCATGGGGCGAGCATGGCAAACTCAAGGAACTTCAAGTAGCTTGGTATGCTAGATCATAGTGTATGCGTGAGGGGGGCTTTGTATAAAATGAAAAAACTGGAGGGGTGGGCAGGTGTCAGGAGGTGAAGGTCCTATGCTGAGTGTGACATGTTAGATCACTTGTGTCTTATTTTTTAAAATCCTTACTGTTTAATATAGGGCTTAGTAAATAAAAGTTGTTTAATAAATACATATTGAATGAAGAAAGAACAAAGGAAAGAAAATATAGTTGAAAAGTCATACTAAAAATTAAGTGTGGATGATAACTTCACATTTCTCTTAAAGAGTATGAAGAGAGTCATTCTAGAAATCTTACAAACAGCTAGTTTTCTCAGTATCTTTTAAAAACACTTAAATATTTAAAAACACCCTTTTTATTTTTAAGGTTTTCAAGATGTTGAGGCAGCTTTGCATTTAGATAGCGATTTTTTTTTTTTTTTTACCTTCAGTTAATATTTCTGGCCTTCTCTTGCTGCTTCTCATATGAATAAGAAATTGGCAGATATCCCCCAAATTAGCAGTGACACACAAATTTTCAGGTGTGGTTCAACATTCTGGTTGCCTTTCCCTCTATTTCCACAGGGACTATAGTTTTCTCTGGGTTTCCCGGACCTGCTGGATAGGAAGCTGCTTCTTCCACATGTTTTTTTTATCTAACTTTAGAAAAACACTAGTTCACGACCCTTATACATCTAAATATTTGGCTGGTGGGAATTTTTTGGGTTTTCTAAATAAAGGCTGTCTATACCTATAGAATCTTAGACTATGGGAGACCTTGCAGGCATTTTGGCTAATGCACATCATGGAGGAGGGAAGTGAGACTTAGAGAATTTGGGGAGATTGCTCCTGTTTATATGGCCGGCTGCTGGGAGAAGTGAGAATTCACTTCTCTGCGTATCACTTCTCAAGTTTTGAGGGCTGATTATTTTTGATTTTCATTTTCATCAACTGTGAACAGTATCAGTGTTACCCCGAGTTTTAGGCCCCTGGAGTTTGACTGCACAGTAGATGATGTTTAAATGCTTGGTTTCCTATAGCACTGCTTACAACGTTCGTTGGAGAGTAAATGAGACAGGGAAGAATTCCCCAGAGAGGGCAGAGAAAATGACTGGAGAGAAGCTTGTGGATCCCATGATGAAGATGTCCATTTTCCTCAGCAGGTTCACTGACCAGGTCATACCAAGCAGATGAATCCAGCAAATCATTCCCAGGTGACAGGCTTTGTTCTCCTGGGGCTCTCTCAGGTATGGGAGCTCCGGTTTCTTTTCTTCATTGTCTTCTCTGTTGTGTATCTTTTGACTGTGATGGGAAATCTCCTTATTGTGGCCATCGTGACCTCTGACCCACGCCTCCACACAACCATGTACTTTCTCTTAGGCAATCTTTCTTTCCTAGACTTTTGCTACTCTACCATCACGGCACCTAGGATGCTGGTTGACTTGCTCTCAGGCAATCCCATCATTTCCTTCGGCAGCTGCTTGACTCAACTCTTCTTCTTCCACTTCGTTGGTGGCATCAAGATCTTCCTGCTGACCGTGATGGCGTATGACCGCTATGTTGCAATCTCCCAGCCTTTGCGCTACACTCTTATTATGAACAGGACCGTCTGTGGGCTCCTCATGATAGCCTCCTGGGTGGGGGGCTTCATCCACTCCATTGTACAGGTTGGACTGACTATCCAGCTGCCATTCTGCGGGCCTGACAAGCTGGACAACTTTTACTGTGACGTGCCGCAGCTGATCAAATTGGCCTGCACAGATACCTTTGTGTTAGAGCTTCTGATGGTGTCTAATAATGGCCTGGTGACATTGATGTGTTTTCTGGTGCTCCTGGGATCCTACACGGCACTGTTATTCATGCTCCGAGGCCACTCATGGGAAGGCCGCAGCAAAGCCCTGTCCACCTGTGCCTCCCATATTGCTGTAGTAACCTTAATCTTTGTGCCTTGTGTCTACATCTATGCAAGGCCATTTCGGACATTCCCTATGGACAAGGCGGTCTCTGTGCTGTACACAATGGTCACTCCCATGCTGAATCCTGCCATCTACACCCTGAGAAATAAGGAAGTGATCGTGGCGATGAAAAAGCTGTGGAGGAGGCAGAAGGACCTTCTGGGTCCCCTGGAGCACTGACCCAAAGAGGCAGAGCCTGAGAATCTGCAAGCTGCTTCAGTGTAGGAACATGCTTGAGAAGACCTGCAGAGTAATTAAAACTATATGTCCCCTTGATTACTTGCTCTATTACTTGCTTCTCTATTGTTTTCAACCACAGTCAAGTTCTGGGGACCTGAGCTCTTAACACAGTTAGAAAATGGAATGAGTATCCTAGAACTTCTCCTAGAAGTGCCTCCTAGAGAAAAATCTTAGGTGCTATGCAGAAATGGTGTTTGGCTCAGTGGTACTTGCCCATATGATGGTATTGGCCCTGCAGAGAAAGATCTAGCTGCATGGAGGTGGCACATCTGGTGTTTCTCTTCTGATATTTCTTATTGGACACAAAATATATCAGATGAGCTCAGAACAATTATAAACATCCCAGAGACAACGTAAATGTTACGTTATGTGGGGTACTCAGTTCTGATTTGGGAAGGCTGACTGAATTTAATGTCAATGAAGAGAAGGAAATTGTCTTTGGAAAATTACTTCCTCCTCTTACTTAAGGTATTCACCATCATCATGATTTAAGTAATATTTGTTAAGAGTTTACTATGTGGCAGGCGTTGTATCAAGTGATTTACATTTAGTATTCATGTTAATTATCTCTACATTCTTATGATGGAGGTATCATCTTCATTTTAAAGATGAATCTGTGGCAGCTGAGAGACATTGAATCACTTATTTGAATCTCTCCAGAGCTTGTTTCTGGAATCTAACCCAGGTTCTGTATAACTTTGGAACCCAAGTTTGGATAATATCTAAAGCTCTTTGTAGCTACTAAGGGTCACTATGTCTTTTTGAGTTTGTGCCAGTTAAATTGGCATCGTGGGCAGAGATAAAATATTCTAACTTGGTCTTGGTCTCTTGTAGTTGGGAGAGTGAAACAGACTGCATTTTGGAATGTGGGGACACAGAGTAAAAGTTCATTTGTTGATAACTGAATCCAATGAGAAATGCAGAATTGGGTTATAAGGTGGAAAGGTAGATTATCCTTCAGTCCCTAAATAAGGAGTGGTACAAGATAATACACAAGTACCCCTAGAAGCTCTATTGCAACTTAAGACGGAACGGAGAAACAGTCATGGTCTTTTCTTACGTGGTCTATTACCCCACTCACATCTTAACTCCCTGATCCATATTCCTGCATCTCCTACCACCAAGTTAACCATCTGGCTTCTTACCTTTGCCATAGGACCTGCACCTTTTTATCTTCACTCCCATACCTGAGAATCAGTTTTAAAATAAAACAAAGCAACGTTTCATTTATTTATGTTGAATGTTATTTAATCAATTGGTGATAACTACCATGGATGTGGGATGGAAAAAGGATGATATTTAACAAGCGTCTGCAATCATAGCATTAAGTCATCACCCATCCCTTATACCTTAGTAAGTAAATTAGTATAAGCGAAGTTACTTTCCTCGTTGATAGCCAGCTGAGAGGGAATGTTTAGTACCCAGGGCCTAGAGCATGGGTCAAGCTTGAAAGAGGAAAGACACAGGTCTAGGAAAAAACAAGTCGGAAAGCTGGAAGAGGTGATCGTACAGCATAGAGCAAACACATAATCTGTTTAAAAAGAGTATCTTTTAGTGAAAAGATAATTTTGGAATCAGAAGACTTAAGTCAGAGTTCTCTTTCCATATAGTTTGGTTTAGTAGGAAGAGTTTAATTCTCCTGCCACTATACCTTGGACTTGTAGCAGAGTCAAATCTTAATTTATAAAAGTCATATGTACAGATACACTGAAGAGGACATACAAGTGCAAATAAAATGCAGCTTCTTCTTCTTCTTTTTTTTTTTTTTCCAGTAACCCGAATGATTTTCATCTGGCTGGATAGTAGGGGAAAAGAGCTAAAATTTAGGCAGGTCCAATACACATAAAAATGCACATAGTCCCCTTAAGTAGGTGGTCATTCTCTTCAGAAAATACATCAGTCTCCCTTAGGATTCTGCTCTCCCCCTCTTTTTAACTTAGCCCCTTTACCAGCCTGGCTCTTTCATAGGCTGTGAGATCTCTGTGGGCAGGAGGAGTGCTCATCTTACCAAGTCTGCTTCCAAACTACATATTGTCCATTTTTCTCAGTTGCCACTGCCAGTTGTAAAGTCTAAGTCATAGCCAGCCATCTAGGCCAGGTGACAGCTTCCTACTTGATTCCCTCAAACCCACTACACTCCCTCTAACCAGTTGTCCCACAACAGCTGATTGATTTTTTAAAAAAATTCGACTTGATCACTTCCTCGCTTAAAACCCTTCAAAGGCTTTACATTGCCTTTACAAAGGAAGAAAGATCCACGGAAAACTTATAGATAAGGTCCTGTCTGAACTGACCTCAGCCCACCGCTCTGCTTCCAGTCCTCTTGTACATTTTCCTCTCTTAGTCCCTCTTGTCTTACCCCGGGTCCTGGCCAACACTACTCGCTCTCTCTGGAAAGCTCCTCCCCGACTGTTTGCCTGGGTAACTGCCGCTCAGCCTGAGGCCACAGTTTAAAGCTCATCTCCTCAGAGGCGTGTTCCACATTTCGTCCAAATTAGTTTTCCTTATTAGCCCCTTGAACAAAACTCAACTCTTTTCTCAAAAGCATTGATCACAAATGGTAACTACGTACTAAGGTGTGTATTTAGGTTTTCTTGTTTGTTTGTTTGGTTTGGTTTTGGTTTTGGCCAGCCATTTCCAGTATACTATAAATTCTATAAAAGTGAGAACCATGTCTTCTTTGTTTACTACCATAGACTGAAGGTCTAGCTCCAGAGCCTAGATTCCAGAACAGTCCCAGAGCGGCCTCGGGTGCAGAATCAAGGAGGCGTTCACTCCCAGGTTTGTGCTCGGCCTGACCCTGAACTTGCTCAGCCAGTGGGGCATGCGTCTCTTTAAAATTTGGGCCCTACACGTCTCTGTTGTCCCAAGACGTCACCTTCATCTGAAGCCTGCCTAGCTCAGTGCCTTAAACATATGAGGTATTTAATAATATTTCTTCAAGGAATGATGGAATGGTTGTCCTTGTATTTAGACTTGGGAATTCGGGATAGCCAAAGGTTTTGTTGGTCACAGCATTCTTCCTTTATGTGATTCTTATGAGAGATGCTAGTCACATACAGAGCAGTAACAAGTGAAAGAACCATTTATTACTGCCGCCAAAATGTAATCTTCTGTATCCAGGTTCTGGTTAATCTTGTTTGCAATACTCAGTCCAGGTGGAAGGCTGTAGAAGGCCTCTTACTCCCCTCTAAGCTACTGATCTGAATCTCCAGGTTTCAGCATCCCCGACTGGCTTCATCATTCAGGATCCCAAAGCGGGAATCAGTGTGCCTGAAAACACACGTAAAGAGGAAGAGGAGTCGTCTCCCTGCCTGAAGGCCATTACCTGCCCCAAAGGACATGTGTCCTAACCAGAATTCTGAAACTTGACCAATTGGATCAGCCTTCTTGGGGAGGGGGGTGGGGAGGCATCAGGCAGATAGGAGGGAGGAAAACGAAGGCTCACTCCCTGTTTTGTATTATATATTTATGAAGACTCTTTTTTTTTTAAAGATTTTATTTATTTTAGAGAGAGAGAGAGAGAGTGCCCATGTGCAAGAGGGGCAGAGGGAGAGAGGATCCTGAACAGACAGTGCAGAGCCTTACTTGGGGCTCGATCCTTCCACCCCAAGATCATGACCTGAGCCGAAACCAAGAGCTAGATGCTTAACTGACTGAGCCACCGAGGTGCCCCATATGGAGACTATTTCTTAATTGTCCGAGGAATGTGCAGGGTGTTGGTCGAGTGACTTGAACTTCAAATACATTTTTAAAAATGTATTTGCATTTTTTAAAAATTACATACATTTTTAATCTCATCTAATACTTCCTTTTACTTGTGACCCTCATAGTCTCTTGTAGCCATGGCTCTGTGCCACCTCAGCGCATCGCTCAGCGCCTGCTGCACCTTCTCATTGCGAAGACTGAAGATGAATGGGTTCAGGAGGGGTGTGACGATACAGCTTAGGACCGAGGCACCTTTGTTGAGCGGTGTGGACTGAGCGTCTGACGTACGGATGTAGAGAAAAATGGAGCTTCCGTAGACAATGACCACCACGGTGAGATGTGAGGCACAAGTGGAGAATGCTTTCTTTCGCTCTGCAGCTGTGGGGGCCCTGGAAACAGTGGCAAGAATGCAGGCGTAGGAAATTGAGGTCAGTGCCAGGGAGCCCAGTAACACGGACGTGGAGAGCACGAAAGCCACCAGCTTCAGGTGGTGGGTGTCTCCACAAGAGAGCCTCAGCAAAGGCCAACTGTCACAGAAGAAGTGGTCAATACCGTTAGGGCCACAGAAAGGTAGGTTGGCCATGAGAATGGTGGGACAAAGGACCCAGAGGAAGCCAGCTAGCCAGGAGGCCAGGACGAGTTGGGAACAGACTCGACCACTCATCAGAGTCTCATAGTGGAGCGGTCGGCAGATTGCCAAGTAACGATCCAGAGACATGACAGCTAAGAGGAAGAAGTCGGTGGTGCCTAGGAGGAAGTAGAGGTAGGACTGGAGGATGCAGCTGGCAAATGAGATGGAGTGATCCCCTGTGAGAATGATGACGAGCATCTTGGGAACCACAACAGACACGAGCAACAGCTCCAGGAAGGACAGGTTGCTCAGGAAGAAGTACATCTGTGTGTGCAGGTGTCGGCTGGTCTGGCTGAGCCCAATAATAAGCAGGTTGCCTGTGGCTGTTACAATGTAGGTCACCGTCAACCCCAGGACCAACAGGGACTGCAGGATGTGGCTTCTTGGGAAACCCAGAAGGACAAACCCTGTTACCCGAGTCCAGTTTTCAGAACTCATCTCCAGTGACCTGGAGGAGAAATGAAACAGAACTTCATAACTGGATCTATAGTCACAAATCATATTCTAATCAATCAATAAAATAATGAGCACCCAGTGCTTCCTTACATTCTGAGAATATATTAATCTTTCTACTTAGAGGTGACTCACAGGAAGAGAAGCAAATTATGATAGCAGGCTGTATACCACTAATAAACACAGATGATACTGAATGCTAATTATGTATTAGGAAATTTGGATCCAATAGCTCCTCTCACAGTGGCTTTTAAAGCTATATATAACTGTTCTCATCTTTTTTTTTTTTTTTTTGGTAAGATTTTATTTGTGAGAGAGTGAGAGAGAGAGCGAGAGCACAAGCAGAGGGAGTGGTAGGCAGAGGGAGAAGCAGGTTCCCCACTGACCAGAGAGCCCGATGTGGGACTCGATCCTAGGACCCTGGGATCATGACCTGAGCCTAACGCAGACGTTTAACCAACTGAACCACCCAGGTGTCCCCCTCATCTTATAGATAAAGAAAAGATGACTGACAACTCTCAGTGTTTGTGGTCCTTCTGTGTCCTGGCTTAACATAAGATGACAATAAAAATCAGGACTTTCAGTATCTTTAGCGATTTTATTGTCCTTAATCAGCTGCAGAGTCACAGGATGAAACCATGCAGAGCCCAGTCCTGTTTGGTTCTTTTTTGTTGTTGTTTTTACCAAGACTTCCTTCTGTGGGTTATAGGAAATCCCTCTTCCCGCTGACACACTGACTTGCCTCCCCTCAGCCTCAGCTCTTCCGACATGTTCACGGCATGAGATGAGGAGAGAGAGGGAAACTTTACAAAGGAGATAGGCTGTATCAGCTCACCTCTTCAACCATTGCCTTCATTTGGAGATATGTTCATCTTTTCCTTGGACATTTGGCATCTTGTGAAATTTACCCATAAGTTTTGAAGGGTTGGGTTTCAGTAGACATCTTGGTTCTAGGATCCTTTTCTTATTTCCAGCACCAAATGCTCAGAATTTCATAGAGATTGCCTGTCCATTTCATTGCCTGAAAATGCATTCTAAAGCAGAAAGAATGCAAGTTACCATCAAGTGACTTCATTTAATTGATGAGGGATGAAGTATTTCAGAACTTTGACAAAATTTAATCCAGGATCATCTATTATGCCAGACTTCCAGCATTAAAGATGGGGAACACAAATATTTTCTGTATCCTGTTTGAAGAGGCTTTAAGAAAATTTATCAGCTGAGGCAGATAATCTTAGTTCCAAGGCTGAAAGAGAGAGACATTTTGGCTAAGTTCTGGTTATGTCAACAAGGAGCAAATCCTGTAATTAAGTAGCTAGCTAGCTAATAATAAAGCTTTATTCTGTTAGCCTAGAGTCCTTGGCTCCAAAATCAAAGAAGTACTTCAATAAAATCCAGAGAAGGATGCTAGAGCACTATTTCAGGATGTCATAATCATTTCAGCTAAGGGAAATATGTTAACTGTGGCTTTTCCCAAAGTATGAGGTAAATACTATGTTTAAAAATAGCTTATAGGGTGCCTGGGTGGCTCAGGTGGTTAAGCCACTGCCTTCGGCTCAGGTCATGATCCTGGAGTCTCAGGATCAAGTCCCGCATCTGGCTCCCAGCTCCATGGGGGAGTCTGCTTCTCCCTCTCACCTTCTCCCTTCTCATGCTCTCTTTGTCTCTCTCTCTCTCTCTGTTTCAAACAAATAAATAAAATCTTTAAAAAAAATAAAAATAAAAATAGCTTATAAAGCCTAGCTGTCAAATGTTTAATACTAGTTTTTATCCACAATTATAAAATACATACACCAAAGTCTGTTATACAATATTCCACTGACATAACTGTAACAAGTAATCCTTCAGATTACTTGCAAGTTTCTGAATAATTTCCAGGTGGCTGCCTGTCTTTGTTATGATTATACATAATCAAAATATAACCCCTATGTATACATGTTTAAAATTTTGTCACTTGGGGGCGTCTGGGTGGCTCCGTTTGTTAAGTGTCTGACTTCCGCTGAAGTCATGATCTCAGGGTCTTGGGATCAAGCCCTTGTCAGGCTCTGCACTCACCAGGGAGTCTGCTTCTCCCTCTGCCATTCCCCTTGTTCATGCTCTCTCTCTCCCAAATAAATAAAATCTTAAATTTTTTTTTGTCATTTTGAACCTCCAAATAATGTTGTTGGTTGGCCTACTTAATATCTAAGAAGTCTTGCATAAAGTCATAGTTAGAAATTGTTAAATTGTTATTGGAAATGATTTCTTAATGCCCTTTGCACTAAAAATACTGCTTGGCAAGGTGAGAATCAATGGAGGGAATTAGAGCTATGAGGGACACACATGTACACACATTTTCCAGTCTAGCTGCACCATGACTTAATCTACACAGTAAGATAGCTTCTATTGTTGTCCATTTTATTGCTGAGCAAACTGCAGGAGAGCAAGTTTACAAAACCTCAGAGATAGAACTAAGATGAACAGGGACACCTGGGTGGCTCAGTTGGTTGGATGACTGCCTTCGACACGGGTCATGGTCTCAGAGTTCCTGAATCGAGTCCCGCGTCCGGCTCCTGGCTCCACGGGGGGCGGGGTCTGCTTCTCCCTCTGACCTTCTCCTTGCTCGTGCTCTCTCTCACTGTCTCTCTCTCAAATAAATAAATAAAATCTTAAAAAAAAAAGAACTAAGATGAACATTTAAGATGATCCAACCCTGAGGTTAGACCATGGCTATTTTTACTTGAAACTTGAACCTGCCAGAGGGGAAAAGGACATTGACTTGGAATAGGACAATATAATATTGCCTCATGATAATGATAGCTAGCATTTACTGAGTAGCTATGATGTGTCAGGAAAGGAAGTTTTCATTCATTTCATTGTTAAATCTCTCAGCAACTACACAAGCTAGGTATTACTTCCATTCTACAGGCAGAGGAATTGGTTGAAAATTAAGGACCCATATCTAGTGAGTAGAAGAGTTAGGGATCGGAATTTTAGAAAGTCTGACTTTGGAGCCTGCACTTGGAACTGCTCAGCCATAATATCTTAGGTGAGAGAGAGTTGGTGATCGTAAATTTGATCCTGTGTCAACTTCCAATCGTTATCTTGCTTCATTTGTGGGCTAATGATAGGAATTCTGCATATAGAAATTAGTTATTGTAGTTTAAAGCTTTGATCCTGAAAAGATAAATATATCCCTCAGAATGTGTGCTGGAATGAGCCTTATCTTGGAGGCTTTCAGCTCCTCCTGTCGAGGGATGAAAGGTGGGTGTTCTGTCCCCAGTCACCACTCCCTCCCCACAGAGGATGGACTCCCTTAGCTGGAGTACATCAGAGGGACTTGTCCTCCTTGTCTTTCAAGTTCTATCACAGGATATGCTGGATCTAGATCATGTAGAAAGTGGAACCTTCTGCTTGGGTTGCTTAAAGATCTAGAATCACACATAGGTACTTACCTACTTTATCATTCCCAGTAAGTACTCCTTCATGGCATTACACTTATGACTTACTATCCTAAATCTGGTTGGAATCGTTAAAATCCTCTCATCTCCCTTCTGAAAAATAAGACCCTCTTGCCAGGACTTACCATAAACCTTTGCTATGAGACCCTTTCTCTTTTTTCTTTCTTTCTTTCTTTTTTTTTTTTTTTTGAGAGAAAGAACACGGGAGCTGGGGGTGGTGGCAGGGGCAGAGGGAGAGAGAATCTTTTTTATTTTTAAAGATTTTATTTATTTATTTTTGAGAGAGAGAGCGCGCGCGCGAGCCCACAAGCAGGGGGAGCGGCAGGCAGAGGGAGAGGGAGAAGCAGACTCCCCGCTGAGCACGGAGCCAGATACAGGACTTGATCCCAGGACTTTAGAATCACAACCTGAGATGAAGGCAGACACTTCACCGACTCAGCCACCCAGGTGTCCCAAGAGAGAATCTTAAGCAGGATACAGACTCAGCACAAAGCCCGACTTGGGGCTCGATCTCAGGACCCCGGGATCATGACCTGAGCTGAAATCAAGAGTCGAATGGTTAACTGACTGAGCCACCCAGGCACCCCTGAGACTCGTTCTCAATCCTTTCATCCACTCGGACCATGTGGTCTTGCAAATTTCCAGTTTCCAAGATGTATGTTCGTGTGTCTGTTTAGTCCTCCGGCTCATTATGTTCCATTCAGAACTCTCCTGCTCCCCTTAGCCAAATCCTCATTCTACTGACTGCACTTTTACTTAGCTTGTTTCTCTTTTTTCCTCTTTAGGTATTCTCCTGGTATCTTGAGGTTTGAATACATTTTATACCTTATTAATTAAGGATGAATCTAGGTTTATTGAATTATTTCCTAAGAGCATGGAAAACCTGCACCCGAATCTTCTAGTTTGTCAATTAAAAACGCTGATTTCTAGACTCTACCTGTAAAAATGCAATCATCCTCTGGGGTTAGGGCCCAGGAATACAGATTTTTAACAATTTCTCTGGGTTATTCTTATTTACCTTAAAGTCTGAGGACTACTGGATTTAGAGAGAAAGAAGAGAGTTGGGTGGTTTGAGTGCGATTAAGGGAAAAGGACTGAGGTATAAGAAGAGGTTAAGTTGTAGGTTGGAAATGGAAGCGCCTATAAACTAGTTTAGTTTTTCTAAACTAGAACCATCTCCAGCTTTCTTCTTCTTCTTCTTTTTTAAGATTTTATTTATTTATTTATTTGTCAGAGAGAACCAGAGCGTGCACAAGCCGGCAGAGAGGCAGGCAGAGAGAGAAGCAGGCTCCCCACTGAGCAAGGAGCCTGATGTGGGACTCGATCCCAGGACCCTGGGATCATGACCTAAGCCCAAGGCAGTGGCTTAACCAACTTAACCACCCAGGTGTCCCCATCACCAGCTTTCTAATGTGAGCAAACTTTACAGTTTCTATCTTCTAGTAGAGCAAACTTTACAGATGACCCAGAGAAGGAATATAAATCCAGGCTTCTAATTCTGACAAGATTCCAGATGGCTGACTCATGCCCCATGGTGTCCGTGAATATGTATGGAGTATTGCTTTCAGGACTGGACTCTCCAAGTATCCCCTACATAGGAGATTAGATACAATCTCGAACACCTTGCGCTACCTTGTCCTACCAGGCACTGGAGATACAAAGTGGCATTAATTGCTACGAGCCGTAGTGTAGTAAGTGTTAAGATACCGTGAATGCAAATTTATAAATTCCATTAGAATTCATTTAAGGCTGTGATAAAAGTAAAATGAAAGTCATGTGAGGGGCAGAGAAAGGAATGAATTTTGTTTGGGGGCAGCATGGAATACTTTATAAGGTTCATAACATTTAACTGAGCATTTAAGGAGGAATTGTTGCAGATCAAGAAAGGATATGAGTCTGTCAGGTTTAAAATAACCCCAAATACCAAAACTTTTGAGTGTTTCCATAGGAAAATGAGACTATAAAGATTGCGCATTTTTTATTAACAAACTACTGTTCAAAATATAATTATTATGTAAGTGTACTCCTTTTTAAAGATAGCAAGACAGAGCATACTATTTGTTGGAGGAAGAATGATTCAAACCCGAAGGACTTAAAGGCTCCTGGGAGCCTAAACAAGTCCTTGAGACAGAGGAAGTTTAATTTTTGTCTTTGGATTCTTTCCATCTCTGCTAGTAGTGTCTTTATATAGCTATTACATGGTATTCTTGCTTTTAGGTAATTGTCAAATAATCAGTAATGTGTTCAATTAAAAAGAAACGTGACTAATTTGGAGCTATTTACTTTTTTTTTTAAGATTTTATTTATTTATTTGACAGACAGAGACCACAAGTAGGCAGAGAGGTAGGCAGAGAGAGAAGGGGAAGCAGGCTCCCCGATGAGCAGACAGCCAGACACGGGGCTCGATCCCAGGACCCTGAGATCATGACCTGAGCCGAAGGCAGAGGCTTAACCCACTGAGCCACCCAGGTGCCCCAGGAGTCACTTACTTCTTAAGAGAAATAATTCTGTTCTTAAGGGCCTGCGGATAGAATGACTAACACAGTAACTGCAGAATGCAAATGTTCCCTGAACTTTTGCTCTCTGGGACAGGGTACTTTGCCTGGTGCTTTCCCAAATACAGTAGGTTCCTGGTTACTTCTCTACATGCAAAACTAGAATTTCACGTGAAACTGCAGTGACAAGAATAAGGACAAAGTTTTCCAAAAGCTGGAGGTGTGGTGTCTGAGGCCCTAATAAAAGAGGAAGTTGTTAGTCTCTATCTGGTATGCAAAACATAAACCTCAGAGCTTCCCACAGTGCAGTGCAGTGCTTTACTGGCTCAAGTACGGGTCTATGTGTGCAAAACTCCACAGCCAGAAGTGGGAATGGGGGGCTCTCACTCCTCTTTTCCTTCTGGTAAACAGAAATTATATTTCTGTGTGTAATGAAATATACCATATGCTTCATACTGCAAAACTATAAGACTGAAGGTTTGTATACGCAAGACTTGATTCCAACAAGTTCCATTCTAAGTCAGAGTAAGAATAGATTTTGAGTACACAAAGTTGCCTGAGATAGGAGGCTCATATAAATTGGCTTGTACCTGTTCCAATATGGTACTTCTTAGGCTTCTCCCCTTGGTCACTCTGAAGAAGGTGAAGACAGAGGACCTGTAGGGTTCCTGTTCATGGTCGATGGAGCACACGGAAGGCTTCTTGTATCAACACCTGTTTGCTTCACGTGATACCAGGCAAAACCCCTCTGTAGTGTTGAAAGACAAGCTCTTATAACTTGGCATGATTAATTCTTTCCATACCTAATCAATTAACATTTACTTTAACTTGCTTTGAACTTGTTTTGGAATCCCAAAAGGAAACACCTTTGACCTAACTTTCTTAAAAATAAACAGCGTAATTAGCCCTTTGAGGTTACAGGGAGTAAGTTGTTTGAGTTCTGTCATAGAGTGGCAGCCATACTCCTTTGATTAAAAAAAAAAAAAAAAGAGCTATTTCTTGAGTACAGGGTGGTAGAAAATTTACTACTATATCCAAACTTTGGGAAATTCTCTTAAACTTGGCTAGTGACTCAAGACCTTGGGTATATTGAGAACGTAATGAAATTATAAAAATTTAGTATCTATATATTATCAGCACAAATAACAAAATAAACCCTATTTTTCAATAAATACTGAGTATTGAATCACATACTAGTTATGACGCAACCAGTTGCCTGAACTTGAGTATGTTACTTACATTCTCTGAGTGTCAGTTTCCTCATCAGCAGAATGGGTTTCATAGGGCTTTTGAGAGAATGGATTGTATATAGTTTGCCCTAAGATAATAGAGATTAGAAAAATCACTTAAATTTTGCTCATTATCATGCAGAATAAAAATTCTCTTCTCATTTACATAAATTCTATAAGCTCAGAGTATCCATTTTTCTCTGCTGACTCTACCCCATTCCCTGAATAAATGTTGAACTTAAAGTCCTTTAAAACTGTGAACTGTTAAGAGTCTGTCCCTTTTTAGATGCCTAATTCTACTGAAAAACTTTGCACATTCGGGAGCATGAATAAATTGTGCCTACTATTGGCTTAACAGAGATACGATAAAATCAAGAGAACATATTTAAAAGTTCTATTGATGGTTGTCTGAACTTAGTTGGAATTAGGAAATATAGTCATGTCAGACTGTGTATTGGTGATTTTTATTTGTAGCCAGTTATGTTTTTTTTTCTTTCTCCTGAAGTTTGGAAAATATTCTATGATATTCTTAGGAGTTCATAGGCTAAATAAATTATGGCTTAAAATATGTAATAGATAAAAGAAAATTTTGCACCGATCAGAATAAGATGTCTAGAGATAAGTCTTGAAACATTCTGGGATTGCCAAAACTTGCCCCTTTCAATCGGATAGAATAGTGAGGTCAAAAAAAGCAATCTGCTTTAATATGGGAAAGTGAGGAGCCAGCCTTGCTCTGATTTTCAAGAATAAGAGAAAGTGTGCTCAAGAGTATTGAATGCCCTTGTGGTTACTGTGGGTGAGCTCTTCCCACTTTCGTTCTAACCTCCCCACTGGGTCAGATCTGAGAGGACTAGGAGTGCATCCTGGAGTCCCAGTCTAGAATCCATTTCCTAAGTGCTGCTGCTGGTGATTTTGTAAGCACTTATTTCCCTGTAAGCCTCTTTGCTTAAAATTCCTAGAATAGTTTCAGTTTCTTTCAGTGAAGCCAGCTGATATAATTCCAGTTAGAGTGGGACTTTTATAAAGTGTGGCGGATAATCACCTTACTTGGAGGGTGTTTCGGTGCCTACTTGATCCCAAAGCCTTGTCTCATAAGAACAGGCCAAGAAACAAGAAATGAGTCCAAATGGGTCGTTCAATAACGTGCCTGGTGATAGCTACATTCATTTGGAGAAAAAAAAATGTCTTCATGATAGCATCTCATCTCAGAATTAAGATGGAATATCATTCTGAAGGGAGATTAGTATAACTGCTACCTTTTCCAAAAAATGGGCATTTTTCCCCTTTCTCTCTTTTTTCCTTATACCTATTTACTTTGGTTAATCAATCGAAATGAATAGGGACACACGACTTAAATCTGGTCTTCTGCCCTAGAAGCCAGGCTCTTACCCACTTTATTACAGTATTTTCTTCACAGGTGTGATTATTTCACAAATAATAGACAAATAGAATCTGATGGCAGCATTTGCCACTGACAATTATTGAGTACCTAGCTTCAGCCAGATCCCGTTTCCTTGTACTTTAGAAATGTTTATTCTTTCCTCTTACATTTCCACCTAGGAAAGGACTTCCTTTCTTCTTCACATTCTGGAAATCTTGGGTTTTCCCCCTTTTACCTAATTTTTGTAAGTGAAGAGAAAAAGCTAATCTGAAGAGTTGGTCCAAAATTCTTTGGGTCAGACCTTTATCAGTAGGTGGAGCCATCGTGCTTCAAAAGCAAGAAGGCAAGTCCATCCTTTTCTTTGGACCAGTTCTTTTATTAATAGAAAAATGACTCTTTGGGGCATGACCTTCCCACCCTCACTCCTGCAAGGTAAATAGATTGGTACATTCAATTCCTTTACTGCCTGTGGGGTGTGTCCACAATTTTCCTTTTGTTTACAGTGGATCAGGCAATAGGGAATACATAGGAAGCCTCATTTGGCTTTAAGATTAAGGTGTACTTTTGGGGTGCCTGGGTGGCTCAGTGGGTTAAAGCCTCTGTCTTCAGCTCAGGTCATGATCCCAGGGTTCTGCGATCGAGCCCTGCATCGGGCTCTCTGCTCGGCAGGGAGCCTGCTTCCCTTCCTTCCTCTCTCTCTCTCTCTCTCTCTCTCTCTCTGTGTGTGCCTCTCTGCCTACTTGTGATCTGTCAAATAAATAAATAAAATATTAAAAAAAAGATTAAGGTGTACTTTTCCAATCTAATATTTACTAGAGAATTCTGCTTTCTACAGATAACAGTCCCCTTGCCCGTTGCTACAGCTGATTCATTATCTTATTTGACTAGAGGTCTTTGTGTATATTCTTTACTGATTAGAACTTAGAGAAGAAATTAATCTTAGGATGAGCTGACTTCTAAAAAAATGCTTATGGTTTAGTCAGCCTTAAAGAAAGAAATAAATTCTGCATTTGGGACAGCATAGTTGGATGTAGAGGACATTATGCTAAGTGAAATAAGGCAGACAAAAAAAAAGACAAATACTGCATGATTTCACTTGTATATATAATCTCAACATGTGAAACTCATGAAAGCATAGAGTAGAATGATGGTTGTCAGGTCCTGGGAGCGAGCAAAAGGGGGAGATGCTCTCCAAGGGGGACAAAAATTCAGTTAAGCAAGATGCGTAAGTTACAGAGATCTAATGTACAACATTGTATCTATAGTTAATGATACTGTAATATATCCTTGAAATTTGCTAAGAGAGTTGATCTTAAGTGTTCTCATCACAAAAAACTCATAATTACATGAGGTAATGAAAATGTTAAATGGCTTGATTGTGATGATCATTTGACGATGTAAACATATATGAAACCATCATGCTCTGGGTTAAAATACATGGTTTTATTTTCTGCATCTTTAGAAAATAGAGCATCACATAAAGCTTTGATTACCACTGACTATGACAAGGTAGAACATATTGAGCTTGAGTTACTTATAAAGGAGTTGGGGGGTTGCCTGAGTGGCTCAGTGGGTTAAAGCCTCTGTCTTCAGCTCAGGTCATGATCCCAGAGTCCTGGGATCAAGCCCCGCATCAGGCTCTCTGCTCAGCGGGGAGCCTGCTTCCCCCTCTCTCTGCCTACTTGTGATCTTTCTCTCTCTCTCAAATGAATAAAACCTTAAAAAAAAAAAAAAAAGGAGTCAGGGGACACCTGGATGGTTAAGTTGGTTAAGCATCTGCCTTTGGCTCAGGTCAGGATCCCAGAATCCTGGGATTGAGTCCCACATTGGGCTCCTTGCTCAGCAGGGAGCCTGCTTCTCCCTCTGCCTGCCCTAATTGTTCTGCCTTCAGCTCTCAGTGCTTCTGGTCTCTCTCTCTGACAAATAAGTAAATAAATAAAAATCTTAAAAAAAAAAGGAGTCAGGCATGGACAAGAGGTGCTGATATATTTCAGAGAAAGGAAGACCATTTAACATTGTTTTAACAGAATTAGGCTAAGGCGACCATTATGTAGATGGGAGAAAGGAAGGGAGGGAATGAGAGTTTTGCAGTGTAAGGATAAGCTCAGAACCTCCCTATCTTCATTTCACATTTGCCCCTATTTAGGTGGTTTGCATTAAAGGTGAAAGAATGACTTTCAGCTGTGGCTTAAAACTTTCATGTAAGATTCTTGCAATGTGATTTCATATAAGTTTAGAGGGAGACTTTCTCGTTATTGTTTCAGCCAAACAAGAGTTTGTAACTTTCTATAGAGCACACATTTTACGGGGGTACCTGGGTGGCTCAGTCAGTTAAGTAACTGACTCTTGATTTCAGCTCAGGTCATGATCTCAGGGTCATGAGATCTAGCCCCACATCGGCTCTGCACTGGGCATAGAGACTGCTTGGGATTCTCTCTCTCCCTCTGCTCATGTGTGCTCTCTCTTTTTCTGTCTAAAACCAACACAAAACAAAAAAAGACAAAACATTTTATGGACTCCCCTAGGTACTCATCACTGTTGCAGCCTAAGGAATGTCTATCCAATGGGGCACTTTTCAAATTTGGCCTGAGGAGTTTTTAGTTGCCTAGTAATTTTGAGGGGGCTAAGAATGATAATTAGGATTCATATCAGTAATGGTTTGGTTTAAAATGACCCTAAATATAAAACCTACAATGGGAGGATTTCTCAAATTTTCTTCTTGCCCTTCTGCTCCTTTTCTCCTTCTTTTCTTTTTTCTTTTTCTTTGTACATTTATTCATTTATGTTCAGTTAGTTTTTGATGTAGTGTTCAGTGATTCATTAGTTATGTGTAACACCCAGTGCTCATCACAACACGTGCCCTCCTTAATACCCATCACCCCGTTACCTCCTTCCCCTACCCGCCTCCCCTCTGAAACCCCCAGTTTGTTTCCCGGGGTCCACAGACTCTCATGGTTCATCTCCCTGTCCGATTTCTCCCTCTTTAGATTTCCCTCCTTTCCCCCATGGTCCTCCGTGTTATTACCTATGTTCCACATATGAGTGAAACCATATGATACTTGTCTTTCTCTGCTTGACTTACTTCACTTAGCATAATCTTTCTTCATCTTTTCTCTCCTTGAGTTTACCTAATCCCATGGCTTTGGCCTTTATGGAAACGACCCCCAAATCTTTTTCTCATGTGTAACCCTCCTCCTTACATTTATTTAGCCTTCATTGGGCCTTTTCCTAACGTGTGCTTCTGCTTCACTGTCCGGCTAGCAGCCAACCTCACCATGTTCAACCCGAATGTACACTTTCCATAAATACTTTGAGTTCTTTCTGTTTGTAGTCACAGCATAGTTTATCCCAACACTGAGGCTAGAAGTTTTTGCAACTCTTTTTGTCTATTTCTCTCCTCTTTGTAAGAAGTCTGGATGAGGGGCACCTGGGTGGCTCAGCGGGTTAAAGCCTCTGCCTTCGGCTCAGGTCATGATCCCAGGGTCCTGGGATGGAGCCCCGCATCGGGCTCTCTGTTCAGAGGAAGCCTGCTTCCTCCTCTCTCTCTCTGCCTGCCTCTCTGCCTACTTGTGATCTCTCTCTCTCTGTGTCAAATAAATAAATAAAATCTCTCTAAAAAAAAAAAGAAGTCTGGATGAATCTCCCTTTGCAATGTCTCTTGAGTATGTTTGTTTCTTGGAATTACTGACAGTAGCACTGTTAATTCAGGGCATCTAAAAGTCATTCATAGACTGTTGTAATTGTCTCCCAAAGCTGACCCTCCCTCTAGTCTTTCGCATATCAGTCCAACTTGCTGGTGCACACCACGTTAATCTTCCCAAGAGTCTCCATTTTGATGATTTCAATCTGGTGCCAAAAGAGCAATAAAAATCTTGAATGGTTCCCCATGGCCTCCCACGGTGAGCTGAGCGGGACTTTGGCATTTTGGAGCTTCCTAGGCTAATCCAAATCTGCCTTTTGATCTGAGTATCTGCTGTGGTCCCTGGGGAGAGACATTGGGACCTCTCTGAGAGCCTATGGCAGTCCTCTATGTGACACTGAGGGTGGAAGAAAATAATATTTTTTCCCTGAGTTCAGTAATTTTGATCTGAGTGCTCCTACATGGACAGCAGGAGTTCAGCAGTGACCTTCACGGACTATCCTGGTATTTTTCCTACTCCACACTCAGGTGTGCAAAGAAAAACATGGACGCCATGTAAGCCTTTGCCTGTGCGGCAAGAATTCCATTGTAGTCAGTAACCAGCACAGGGGCCAGGAAAGATGGAAAAAAGGGATTCTCATTCATTTATTGAATCAAACAAATATTCAATACCTACTACATATCCTTCGTATTAGTCTAAGGTGCTCCAGAAATAGTGCTGAAGAAAACAGACAAAATCCTTGTCCCTTTAGAACTTAAATTCAAATGTATGTGAGTGTATGAATGTGTGCGTGTGTGTGTGTGTTGTGGAAAGACACAACAAACAAACAAATAATGTATAGTATTTCGTATGACAAGAGGGGCCGTGGATGTAGGAAGGATCATCTGCTTTTCTATTTGGGGATGTGCCTGATTTGGCAACAACCCCAAAGGTGTGAAAAATGGTATATTCTAAGAAATCAGTGTTCCTATAGTGAACTTGCGCTATACATGCACAGTAGGTAATGTCTCTTTGCTACAAAGCCTGATCTCTGGGGAAAATACTGGGAGAACCATCTTCTCATTTTTAATCAGGTCCCTAGGGTTTCCTAATCCATGAAAACCCTTGGGATCATATTAGCAGGGGGCTCTTTGGGCATGGGGGGGTGCTATTTACTACCCCCTCGTCTGGAGAAAACCACTCTGGTCAAAGCCACTGTCAGAAATCATCATCTGTAAGTCATGGCTCATCAGAGGTCTGTGCTCTCGTTCCCTCGGTCAAAACAAAAAAGGTAACAAAGAAGAAGGATCTCCATTCTGGGCTGCTCACCTCTGAAATTCATCAGAGCCACTTGTGTCTCCTTGGGAATAAGGGAGAAAGGTTAGCCAGGCCCTATATTGAAGGGTGAGTGTTGATTCGATCTGTCCTGTTCTCTTTCTTCCCAGGCTCAGCTACGGCAGCTGCCCTCATCTCCTCCCTGTGGAGGCAGCCATGGGTCATTAGGTGGGGCTGGTGGACAGTCAGAGCAGGAGTGGAACACAGACGACGTAGCCCTGATTGGTCACAGGGTTACTCAGTCTTACACCTACGGCACTCACCTGTTAGCGTGTTTGATACACATCTTCGAACAATCCCTCAGACTTTACAGTGGAGACAACAAAGGCACACCGCAGGGTGGGTTTGAGTTCATTCTCTCATTCGGGGTCTCAGTCTCAATATGGGGGCATTGGCGGGGAGAGCTGGGTACTCATCGCGATGTCACCCTTTGTCCTGTTCTCACAGATATGCCTTAGGGAAGAATGGCCGCAGGAAATGACTCTTCAGTGACCGAGTTTATCCTGCTGGGTTTAACACCACAGCCAGAACTCCAGCTGCCTTTCTTCTTCATTTTCTTAGGCATCTATGTGGTCACCGTGGTGGGGAACATGGGCTTGATTATTCTGATTGGTCTGAACCCTCACCTGCACACCCCCATGTACTACTTCCTCTTCAACCTTTCCTTCATTGATCTCTGCTACTCGTCTGTCATAATCCCTAGAATGCTGATGGGTTTTGTGACAGAGAACATCATCTCTTACTCAGAGTGCATGACACAGCTCTGTTTCTTCTCCTTCTTTGTTATTGACGAGTGCTGTATTTTGACCTCCATGGCCTATGACCGGTATGTGGCCATCTGCAAGCCCCTGCTTTACAAGGCCATCATGTCCCATCGGGTCTGCCTCACGCTGATGGCAGGAACATATGCGATGGGAATCGCGGGTGCCGTGGCCCACACTGGGTGCATGCTGAGACTCACTTTCTGCGGTGACAACATCATCAATCATTACATGTGTGACATACCTCCTCTTCTCCGGCTCTCCTGCACAAGCACCTACATCAACGAGCTAGTGGTTTTCATTGTGGTGGGCGTCAACGTAATAGTGCCCAGTCTCACCATCTCCATTTCTTATGCCTTGATCCTCTCCAGCATCTTCCACATCCGTTCTTCCGAGGGCAGGTCCAAAGCCTTCAGTACCTGCAGCTCCCACATAATTACTGTTTCTCTCTTCTTTGGATCATCAGCATTCA
This sequence comes from Mellivora capensis, assembly GCA_004024625.1. Taxonomy (NCBI): domain Eukaryota; kingdom Metazoa; phylum Chordata; class Mammalia; order Carnivora; family Mustelidae; genus Mellivora; species Mellivora capensis. Next base: position 78,868 of record PISX010007383.1, read on the forward strand.
TGTATCTTAAGCCATCTGCTGGGTCTCTGGATCAAGACAAAGTATCCACAGTTTTTTATACCATCGTGGGGCCAATGATGAATCCTTTTATCTACAGTCTGAGGAACAAAGATGTTAAAATTGCACTAAGTATGACTTTGAAGAAAAGGATGTTCTCATAAATGGAAACTGTGTTAGGTATAGATGCCAAACCTAGGAGGGGCACACAATGTATGAAGTTACAGAGAGAACAATAAAAAATCAAAATAGGAATGCAAATGATTCAAGTAATAGGGTAAACTGAGTTAATTATTTATAAATCATTTCACAAAGACAATATAAGGAGGAGGAGGACCAGTACTCTGCCTTTTCATAGAGTGTAAAAAGGAGTTCCTTTGTCATTCTTCAGCTCATTTTCAGAAGTTATAAATTTTAAGTATAAAAGGTTGAATGTTGGTAAATTCAGAAATGGTAAAGTGTGAGATTTTTGACCGAGACATGTCTGGAATTCCTATGAAGATTTATCATGGATATATACTTTGGTGGATTTGAGATTTGGCCATTCGTTCATTCATTCACTCAATAAACCTCTATTGAGAGGCTGTGGTGGAAATGAGAGAGGTCTATTAGATTGCTGTAGGGCATTTTGTTTAGGGAGATTCCTTTGTTTCCCCAAAGAAGATAAAAATAGAAAGATGCTCTTTTCCTTCTGGTCTCTGTCTCTTGGGAGTGTGGTAAAGGGGGATTTCCTTCTGATCCTAGACCCTAAGGACAAGAAACTAAGATAACCTTTTTAGAGCAATCAGGAATAAAAAGGAGCCTACACTGAGTTTTTGAAATCTTGGGATTTCAGGGCAAGAAATATAGATAATAGGAGAGGCTATATTAGTAGAAGAATTTTTGTCCTTTTCTCAAATAGACTTAAAAAGCTCTAATTCTTTTAGCAGCCAGCATTTTCCCTTTATGATTTTCACTGCCCCTTTTGTCTCAGAGGGTTAATGGCACAAACGGTATGGTTATTAATAGAAACTGAGAATCTATCCTGCACCAAGCTCCATTGTTAAACACTGCAGATATAGTGGTAAGTAAGACAGGCAATGTGTGCGGTCTTAAAGGGCACATAGTGGTGTTTGTTTTCTTAGTCTCGAGTTTTAGGATTTCTTGATATATTCTGAATGCAAAGTATATCAGACATACGATTCAAATATTTTCTCCTAATCTGTCCTGTCTTTTCATTCTCTTAATAGTGTCTCTCAAAGAGCAGAGAATTTCAATTTTGATTAATTCTAATGTCTCAATCTTTTATTATGGATTGAACTTCTGGTTTCATATTTGAGATCCTTTGTTCATCCCAGAGTTCCAAGATTTCTCTATTATGTTTTCTTCTCTAAGGATTATGACATTTAAATTCATGATCTGTTTTGAATTGCTTTTTCTGTATGGTGTGGGCTGTTGATCTGAGCAAAATTTTTGTATTTAGATATCTAATAGTCCAGTATCCTTTGATGAAAAGTAGTTCAGACTCAAGATAAGTCAACAGAGATATCTGGATCCAGAGGTAGTAGCAAAGGAGGGGAGATGTATAGATCTCTGGGCGCTGCTTCTGAGTGAGTTAAATGAAAGTATGGAATTGTGGGTGAAATGAAAATTCCTTAACTTTTTATGAAACTGCCCAACTGTTTTCAAAAGAGATTCTACTATTGTTATATTCCCACCAGCAAGATATGACAAATTTTTTCCATGTTTTTGCCAACACTTGGTAACATCTGTCTTCTTAATCATAGCCATTCTGGTGGGTGTGCAGTAGTATCTCATTTTGATTTTAATTTACATGTCCCTAATGAATAATACTGAGAATTTTTGTGTATGCCTACTAGCCAATTATATATCTTCTTTGAAATATCTGGTTAAATATTGTGCTTATTTTCTTTTTTCTAATTGAAGTGTAGTTGACATACAGTGTTATATTAGTTTTAGGTGTATGACATAGAGAATTGATAATTCTATGCATGATGCAACGATCACCATGAAAAATGTAGCTACCACCTGCAACCACACAATGTTGTTACAATATTATTGACTATATCCCCTATGCTGGCCTTTTCATGACTGTGATTTTTCCTGATTTGGCTATTTCTCTATTCAATATTCTGTCATAAGACACAGTTAAGAAAATGAAAAGTCAAATGATAAACCAAAGAAATAGTTATCTGACAATGGACCTGTGTTAAGAAAATATAAACAACTCTTGCAATTATTATGTTTTTATTGTTTATTATTTTTCATTCTTTCAACCTACTTACATTGTTGTATTTGAAGCAAGTTTCTTGTAGGTAGCATGTTTGGGTTGTTTTTTAAATGAACCTTGAAAGTTTCTGTTTTTTTTGTTTTGTTTTGTTTTGTTTTTTAAAGATTTTCATTTATTTATTTGAGAGGGTGTGCTAGAGAGAAGGAGCAGGGGGTGGTGAGAAGCAGGATCCCCACTGAGCAGGGAGCCTGATGTGGGTCTTGATCCCACGATCCTGGGATCATGACCTGAGTCAAAGGCTGATGCTTAACTGACTGAGCCACCCAGGCACCCCTAAAATCTCTGCTTTTAATTAAATCTCCATTTAACTAATTTAGGCCATTATTGATCTCTTGATGTCTGAGGGCTTGCTCTACCATTGTGTTGTTTTCTACTTGTTTCCACTGTTTCTTGATATATCCTTGATATATTCTTTTTCTTTGCTTCTCCTTTTCTTGCCTTCCTATCAATTACTTGACCTTTCTCAGAATTCAGCTTAGATTTATACTTAGTGATTTGAAGTATCTGTCTGTATACTCTAGTTAGCACAATATACACATGTAACTTACATAGTCTACATGTACATGTTACATAGTATTGACATTTTGTGACTTGGAGTAAAGTGTAGAAAACTTGCTTCTATTTACTTCCCTTTACTCTTTCCCATTAAAAAAAAAAAAACAAAAAACAAAACCTGTCTTTAGTATTTCCTCTACATACATTGAGTGTCATATCAGGTGGTGTGATTACTTTTGCCTCAAATGTCAAAAAAAGTTTAAAAAATCATGAAGATAGTTTATTTTATTTATCTATATTTTCCACAGTCAACATTTCTTCCTTCCTGGAGTTTAGTCTAGGCTTCCTCCTGTGATCATTTCCTTTATGTTCCATATACTTTTTTAGCTATTCTGAAAGGGTCAGTATGTTGAAGACCAGTTATGTTAGATTTCCTTCATCTGGAAATGTATTTATTTCCTCTTTATTCCTGAAGGATATTGTTAGCAGATATAGACTTCAAAATTGGAATTGAGTTTGAGAAATTCTTTATGGATTTTTGATACTAACCCTTTATCAGATATGTTATTTGCAAATATCTTCTCCCATTCCAAAGGTCGCCTTTTAGTGATCTTGATTGTTTCCTCCACTGTGCAGAAGCATTTTATCTTGACCAAGTTCCAATAGCTCATTTTTGCTTGTTTCCTCTGCCTCAGGAGACATCTAGTAAGAAGTTGCTCTGACCGAGGTCAAAGAGGTTGCGGTCTGTATTCTCCTCTAGGATTCTGATAGTTTCCCCCCTACATTTAGGTCTTTCATCCATTTTGAATTTATTTTATTTTATTTTATTTTTTTGATAATAAACCTATTTTAATAACATTACTTTCGACAACTATTTGTACATGTATTTAAAGGTAACTTTCAACCCCTGGGCTCCCTTACAAATTGGGGACATACGCGTCCTTGCCAGGAAGTGAGCAAAGCTGTTAATTGAATTTATTTTTGTCTATGGTGTAAGAAAGTGGTCCAGTTTCATTGTTTTGCATGTTGCTGTTCAGTTTTTCTAACACCATATTTTGAAGCAACTGTTTTTTTTTTCCATTGGACATTTTTATAAAACTCAATTTATAAAACTTATAGAACTTATAAAGCTCAACACCTGAGGTGCCTGGGTGGCTCAATCAGTTAAACGTTCCAACTCTTGATTTCGGTTCAGGTCACAGTCTCAGGGTCCTGATATCGAGCTCCGCCTTGGGATCTGAACTGAATGAGGAACCTGCTTGGGATTTTCTCTCTCCTTCTGCACCTCCTCCTGTTTGTGCATATATACACACTCTTCCTCTCTCTCTCAAAACAGAAACAAAAACTCAACACCCCCCCAAAACAATCCAGTTTAAAAATGGGCGGAAGACTTGAGTAGACATTTTTCCAAAGAAGACATACAGATGGCTAAGAGACACATGAAAAGATCTTCAACATCGCTCACATTAGGGAAATACAAATGAAAACTGCAATGAGATATCACCTCACACCTGTCAGAATGGCTAAAATTAACAACACGGGAAACAAAAATGTTGGTAAGGCTGTGGAGAAAGGGGAACCCTCTTGCACTGTTGGTGGGAATGCAAACTGGTGCAACATTCTGGAAAACAGTATGGAGGGTCTTCAAAAGTTAAAAATAGAACTACCTTATGATTCAGCAATTGTACTATGAGGTATTTTTTGTAATGACATGGAGGGAGCTATAGTGTATTATGTGAAGCAAAATAAATCAGAGAAAGACAAAAACCGTATGATTTCACTCATATGTGGAATTTAAGAAACAAAACAGATGAACCTGGTGGGGAGGAGTGCGGGGGAGAGGCAAGCCAGAAAACAGACTCTCAACTGTAGAGAACAGGCTTACTAGAGGGGAGGTAAACAGTGGGATGTGTGAAATGGATGATGGAGATTAAGGAGGGCACTTGTGATGAGCCCTGGGTGTTGTATGTAAAGCTTGAGTCACTAAATTCTACACCTGAAGCTAATATTACACTGTATGCTAACTAACGAATTTAAATAAAAAGCTGAAAAAAAAAAGAATTCAAAATTGGCAGTTCTTTCTTTTCTGTTGAAACCCCTTTCTTCGTCACTATTTCAGATGGGGAATCTGCTGTCCTCTTAATCATTATACCTCTGTAGGTTATTAGTCACTTCTCTTTACCTTCACCAAAAATTTTGTTTTGTTTTTAGTTTCCAGAAGTCTGACTATGATGAGCCATGACATGGATTTCTTTGGAATTACTCTGTCTAAGGTTTGCATAGCTCTTGAATCTGTCTTCCACTGATTTTGAGAAAATTTTAGCTACTATGTCTTTTTTTTATTTGTTTGTTAGTTTCAAGTTTTTCTTTAAATTCTAGTTAGTTAACAAAGTGGCTGTGGTATCATTTTACATTCCTTCCAGCAATATATGAATGACCCAGCTTCTCCACACCTATGCCATATTTCATATTGTCACTGTATTTTATTCTGGTCATTCTGATGGATGTGAAATATCTCATTGTAGTTTTAACTTATATTACCCTCATTCCTGATGATATTGAACATATTTTTATGTGCTTATTTAGCGGTTATATGTCCTCTTCAGTGATCTGTCTTTTCACATCTTCTGCCCATTTTTTTTAGCTTTCCACCTCTTAACTCTTTTATTTTATTTTATTTTATTTTATTTTATTTTATTTTATTTTATTTTATTTTTTAATTTCTTTTCAGCGTAACAGAATTCATAGTTTTTGCACCACACCCAGTGCTCTATGCAATGCGTGCTCTCCATAATACCCATCACCTGGCTCCCCCAACCTCCCACCCCCCACCCCTTCAAAACCCTCAGGTTGTTTTTCAGAGTCCATAATCTCTCATGGTTTCCCCCCCTCCAATTTCCCTCAACTCCCTTCTCCTCTCCATCTCCCCATGTCCTCCGTGTTATTTGTTATGCTCTGCAAATAAGTGAAACCATATGATATTTGACTCTCTCTGCTTGACTTATTTCACTCAGCATAATCTCTTCCAGTCCCGTCCATGTTGCTACAAAAGTTGGGTATTCATCCTTTCTGATGGAGGCATAATACTCCATAGTGTATGTGGACCACATCTTCCTTATCCATCTGTCCATTGAAGGGCATCTTGGTTCTTTCCACAGTTTGGCGACCGTGGCCATTGCTGCTATGAACATTGGGGTACAGATGGCCCTTCTTTTCACCACACCTGTATCTTTGGGGTAAATACCCAGTAGTGCAAGTGCAGGGTCATAGGGAAGCTCTATTTTTAATTTCTTAAGGATCTCCACACTGTTCTCCAGAGTGGCTGCACCAACTTGCATTCCCACCAACAGTATAAGAGGGTTCCCCTTTCTCCACATCCTCTCCAACACACATTGTTTCCTGTCTTGCTAATTTTGGCCATTCTAACTGGTATGAGGTGGTATCTCAATGTGGTTTTAATTCGAATCTCCCTGATGTCACATCTTTTGCCCATTTTCTAATAGGAATGTTTCATTGTTCTTGTTTTTACCATTGAGTTTTGGTACTTCCTTCTTTTTCTTTTTAAAAATACATTCTAGATACATACCAGGAAGTCTTTGTTGGGTATGTGGATTGCAAATGTTGTCTATAGTTCAAATATTTTTGCTCTTATCTCTATTATTTCTTTTTTTCTGTTTCTTCAGGCTTCTGCAACAGGGATTTTTCCATTTTATTATCTGTCTATTTATTTAATCATTTATTTATATCATGATGGAGTGATGGACATTTATTTTATTTTATTTTTATATTTTGTATATTAAATTATATTCCATTACTGCTTTATTTATTCTGTTACTCAAATTATTCAAGTTTTGGCTATTGAGAACCCTTTGAATTGGTTCTTGTGTCTCTTTTTATTTTTTTTAAAGATTTATTTATTTTAGTGGGGGAAGGGCAGAGGGAGAGAGAGAGAATCCCAAGCAAACTCCTTGATGAGCATGGAGCTTGACGTGGGGGTTGATCCCACAACCAGATCATGACCTGGGCCAAAGTCAAGAGTCAAAAATTCAACCCACTGTCCCAGGTGTCCCAGCTCTTGTGTCTCTTTGACATAACTGTGTGTGTGTGTTTGTGTGATTAGTTTAGCACTTCTTTGCTTTCTGGCACCACAAGATGCTCCAGGCTCGTCTTTCCTGCCCAAGTTCCTTTCCTGATTTCTTTCATTGCAGATCGTCATTAGAAACCAATATCTGGGCATGAAATGTGCTTGCTGCTACTAGCGTATCATTGCTTCTAGGCCCTCTAAGCTGATAGAACAAGGAAATACATGTATCTACACATATCAATAAATATGTACATATGCAGTCATCTGTGGCTATATTCAGTTAAACATGTATGCATACTGATGATTCTGGTTCTAATCTAGTACCACTGGCTTCCTCTCCTTGTTTGTTTGTAAGCTGCCAGTTCTCACATCACAGTTCTCCCATTGGCCATTGACTCACTCACCCAAGAGTTTAAGAAAGACTGGTATTAATTCTTCTTTAAATGTTTGGTAGAATTCTTCTGTCAAGTCTTCTGGTCCTGGGATTTTCTTTGTTGGGAGGTTTTTGAGTACTTCCCTAACCTGCAGATTTATTAATAGATCTATTCAGACTTTCTATTTCTTCATAATTTAGTCTTGGTAAGTTTTATGTTTCCTGGAATTTATCCATTTATTCTGCGTTGCAAAATTTGCTGGTCTGTATTTGCTCATAATAGTGTCTCATGATCTTTTTTATTTCTGGCCATCAGTTGTAAAGTTTCTTATTTTATTTCTTTGATTTTTATCTCTCTTTTTCTCCTTAGTCTAGCTAGGGGTCTGTCAATTTTATCTTTTCAAAAAACTTAGTTTTGTGGATTTTTTTCTATTGTTTCCTTGTTTTGTATTTCATTTATTTTTACTCTAATCTTTATATCCTTCCTTTTGCTAACTTTGGAATCAGTTTGTTCTATTATTTGTTCTATTACTATAAGGTGTGAGGGAACAGAATATAAAGAACAATGGGTAAATTATTTGGAAGCACAACCAATGGTTCCTGAGGGTTACCTGGGGATGATACTATACTCATGTCTGTGTGTATATGTTAGTAACAGTGACCAGGCATAGATTGTGCTCTGTTAATTTTTTGCTATGTAAGAAAACATCCCAACATTTAGTATCTTAAAACAACAACAATCATTGATTTAGTCACAAGTCTGATATGTGTGCCAGGTATGGTGATAAAGGCTCATCTCCTCTTCACTTGGTAGTCCCGGGGCAGTCTGAGGTTAGATGGCTCAGTCCTATGGCTGGGAAGCCTGTACTCACTGTTGTCTCTGAGAACTTAGGTGCACTGGGCCCAGGGCCTCAGAACCTCTTCATGTGAAGCTCTCTTCATGCGTCTCTTTCCGTGGCCCATGGCTATTTGCCCGGTCTCAGAGCATGGTGAATAGTTCCAAAAGTAAGTGCCTTCAAGAGCCAGGGCGAGGCTGCATTGCCTATGGTGATCCAGCCTGGGAAGTCACCTAGTATCTTTCAAATTCAGAAGGCAGGGTTGGGGGGAGGGTTGGGGAACAGACCCCTTAGCTCTTGATGGAAAGTGTCTTCATTTCTTTTCAAGAAGAAGGTTTGGGATGGATGATACTGTTGTGGTCATCTTAGGAAAATACAATCTGCCTCAAAACTTAGAATTTATAAGCCTTTATTGAAGGGTTCAGGGGAGAAAGAGAGAGACTGAGAGAGAGAGAGAAAGAGAGAATGATCTAAGTTCAAGGACTCTTACTCAAACTTTGGGGCATCCATATTTCATTGTGAATCTCCCTCAGTTAAAGGGTGGTAACACATCTGAGTCCTAAGCTTACACATTTCTACAACATTCTGGGGAAACACTACCTTGTCATAGTGTCTCTAAGTCTGTGCCCCTCCAGTTTTAATGTTTTCAGATATTTACCCTAATTTACATAGCATAACTGTTAGCAATTGCTAAAACGGGAAGTGAATATAAACTTGGCAATAAAAACTAATAAAATATTTTCAAAGAAATATTATTTTATTAAACAATATTTATTTATTATCGGTGGGGGGGCTGGTGGGGGGACACAACTATATGCTTTACAGATTGTCACATTATTAAAACAACAACAAGATTGAAATCGTGTATCACTTGCATCTTCATTATTTGAATGCCACTGTTGCCACGGAAGTCCTTCATTCGATGAGGTTAGTTAGTTCATCTGATCACATGGTTCACAATTTCTTTGCACATTCCACCTTCAGGAGTCCTGGTGAACTTCTCCCTCAGAAGCACCAGACCATAGATGATCAAGAGTAAGGATGCTTTGTCACTCTTGTAGCATGTCCTTCTCTGCAAGTTATCCTGCCTAAATAATGCATTTGTTTCCTGTCCCTTTGCCATATTCATCAACAAGAGACTATCAGTCTATGCCCTATTGGCATTGCCAGGAGACTGAGAAAATGATAGCCCTATGCAGTTGTCCTCCTTTTGTTAAGTATTGTTTTCATCTTAACTATTACTCAGTAATTCTCTAGTCTGTTTCCTTTAAATTTCAAGTGAGCCTGTAATATTAGAAATACATCCAGTCTCTAAATTTAAAAATCAAAACTGAAGATCAAAATATCTAAAAGGAGAAAATAATCAGGAGGAAAAATTTGTCTGGATGAAAAACCAATTTTCTGACTTGATACCCTACTTGTGAAGAATGGATAGTGTCTTGTTTGATTTTCAGATTTTGAGTATTGAGTTGAACAAATATTTTATACAGTTAACCTTTGGTTGGGACATATACAAGATTTATGGACTTTGTGCTCTTAAATTTCTTATAATCCAGTTATGCACATGATGCATTCAGTAACTATTTAAGACAGGATAGCTTTAGTGCCATTGTGAAAACTATAATAAATCAGTGTGATGAAGAATCCAGGCTGACTGTTTCAGATATGAAGACAGAAGAGCAGAGTCTGAGAGAGTAAAGTAAGGGGTAGACAGGTATAGAAGGGGTAAGGCCAAAGTTGAGAAGAAGGGACTGGAATGGTATAGGCACATTCTTCTTCCGTGATGTATCCTATTATTTCAACAAAGCAGCCATTTGATGATATAGAGGAATGTTTTAAGACAGGACCATACCTTGTTTTAGCTCTGCCTCCCATTCTATGTTTGGCTTTCCCTATGTTTAAAACCTACTCTATGGGAATAATGAACTTCTCTGGGTTCCTTCTGGCCTTCCTACAGATATATCAGTAATTCTGAGATACTAGAACAAAGGGGATTAGCTCTGAATTTTGGCTGAGTGTGGCATCTTTGATTCACTTCTTTCTTTTTTTTTTCTTTTCTTTTTTCTCTTTTTCTTAAAGATTTTATTTATTTATTTGACAGAGAGAGAGATCATAAGTAGGCAGAGAGGCAGGCAGAGAGAGAGAGGGGGAAGCAGGCTGCCTGCTAAGCAGAGAGCCCGATGGGGGGCTCGATCCCAGGACCCTGAGATCATGACCTGAGCCAGAGGCAGAGGCTTTAACCCACTGAGCCACCCAGGCACCCCAACTTCTCTCTTTATTTTTGATGTATTTTTTCCGTTCCAGAAATGCCAGGTTCAGATCCTGCCTTTATGGAGGACGAGGCACTATTTAAAGTTCAGGGAATCCTTATCTCAAAGAGGACTACCCTTGGTTCAAGGTCTAAAATGATGTTGAGACCTCTAATGTAGTTGGGAGTTTGTAAACAGTGAAGGCTAGATGCAATTCTCTCCAAGGTATTCTAGTATAATCGAAATGCAGGGTTTCTGAAGGCACACAGACATGAATTAAAATCCTGGCTTCAACTATTACTGGTTGCATGACCTTGGAAAGTTTATGTCACCTCCTTCACTCTCAGTTTTCT